>JAUESI010000010.1:13091982-13103075 GCA_032275145.1 Synergus laeviventris | reverse complement strand
AGTGTACAGTGTACACACGTGCAAGAAGAGACCAACTAACATTCTGCAGAAGATACTTTCTGCATTGTCACTTATATTTTTCTCTATATCCTTACCTGCAATTATTTCACCATGCAGTATTCACTCGCTTCCAAAAGGGGTGATTTAATCACGAAATAACTTGTATTTCGTTCCTCCATTAAAGTCATCTCGAAATATTCAAACGAAACTTTCCAAGAATGACAAAAATTACCATGAATCTCTTCAATTACATCACTGTAGAAATTGCAATTGTGTCATTGTTTTATATTCAAGAATTTCATTTTTCAGCTTTAATAAAAAAATTAGGTATGCGTTTATGAAATCTTTTAAGGAAACGCATATCGTGGATAGGTGTTACTAATACGAAAGAAGATGAAAGTGGGTTTTTGCATAGATGTGTATAGTTACAAGATAACATTAGTTCCATGCACACGTCCTCATATATGATCGAGTTTCACGATGCGAGATACAGTCACATGATTCTTGTGCGGTTTATAGTCAGTTAAAACCCGTGACTGTTGCCTCACTTCTAACTTCAATAAATTTATACGGCGTGTTGGTGCAACCTGGCCAGCATCGCGTGTACACACAACCTTTAGAGTTTAGTTCAGAACATCCACTTCGATCTAGACATGTGATCCAATTTTCCCCTCAGGACTTTACTATCCTCGGGTGTATTCTGTGCACGCATGTAAACCCTATTTGTCTCCATTACCCCAAGAGATCAACTTAATGAGAGCTTTGTTAGTTTCTCCATTTCCGAGGAAAACCAGATTTTATAGCAGTCAATTAGATAAAGAATGACTTAATTATTGTGAAAAATATTCCACTAGAGCAAATCTGAGGGTGCCATTTCAGATTGAGATATTCTAAGAAAGATTTACAATTAGAATTGTATGTTTTGCGGGCGATAAATAATACACTCGATATGCCTCGCTGATCAAAATAAAATTACCTCTTATAATACTAGAAGTGATTACAAATTTCAAAATCTTACATCAGCCAAAAGCTATTGCTCGGTTCATTCACACGAATTCAAACCAGTTTTGCATTATGTTTCACGTTTGAAAAAGCGAACTAAATTATTTTTCTTTAGTTTTTATTTATAAACCGTATATTACGATATGAAAATCTTGAACTCGAATTAAATTTGCTATTATACTTGGTGTCGTTGAAATGAATCAATCGTAAGGTGTAAGCTGGAATGAAAATATTCGACGACACTAGATCACGTCATTTCAATAAATCGGGCTCGTGACCGTGCCAGTTAATTTCAGGGAAGAATTCACGAACTCGATTTCATTCTCCTTATTCGTTTTAAGCAGACATACTCAGAGTCTCTAACCTTATTTGCTCGTGTCATTAGATTTCTCTGCTAAAAGCATGGTTAAAAACCTTAAAAACAAGATAACCGGATCTTAATAGCTCAAGATACATTTTTGCGATAGAGCTTTGAGATTTTCGTGTCATGTACGCCTTGGCCCACATTCATAATATGTGTGAACGACGTGTAATTGTTAGACCTTTCTATCTTTCGAGACATAAAAGTATTACTTTCTATAAACATGACTTATATATGCTATATCTTATTAATGCAATATATATATATATAATATTTATTCATTAATTGCAAAGTTTACCGTAAAAAGATATATAATCATCTAGTTTATATTTTTCAGCATAGATATATTATCTATATGTTTTTTCCTTTTTATTTAGTTCTTGTCTGTAAATCAATCGCATGTAAGCATGTAAGAGGTCATAAATTAGAGTGGCTTTGTAAAATGCCCTTAAAACTTTTACAGAGAGTAAATCCATTAAAAGTAAGTAACGATGCTATAAAATTGATTAATGTTTGTACTTTTTATAAAAATGTAAAGAATTGCTTTGTGGTAAAACTGTTAATTAAAACTAATAAATCTAAAATAAGTGTTCTGGATTGTTTTCTAATTAATTTTTTTCCAGTTATGGGTGCTAGGGGTGCTTTTATCAATAGCAGCAATTGAAGCAGTACCAATTGCCAGTGTTCATCTAAAATTTGTATCAGAACCTCACTCATATGAGCATGGCTACACAACAAGTGGTAAATTTCTAAAACCACAATATAAAAATATACATCAGAAAAGATTCTAGAAATATTTGTCATTTTTTTATTTATAGATTCAAACAATTAAAATTAATTTCAGGCGGAACTACAATAGCTCAAAAGTCATACCTCTCAATTGGAAGAAGACGACCGAGAAATTTCGGTCCGTATTAATTTTATAAATATAAGTCAACTTTTTATTGTGACTAAAAAAGGATTAGAAATACGTTGAAATAATTTTTCATATTTTTAGGAGATAGACTTGAAAGAAATGATGCCCGCCAAAATTATTTGGACATAGAAGCACATCCTCGAATTGTAAAACCTGAAAACGCTGAATTTTTATATCCACGGGGTCTGTTTCTTCCTCCCATCAGTTTAAATAATCTTGGACATACAGCACGTGAGTCTGGACAGATGACTCCGGATTTTTCAGATGGAACTCGTAAGTATACACAAATCCAAAAATTTCGATTCATTAGAGACAATGTATAAACACAATGAAAAAAGAGGGAGGAAAAGGAATTGAACAACTGTATTGTTTTTATGTTAAGAGCTCTCTAAATTTTAATACAATTAAAAACTGATGTTTATACTTATAGTTTATTTTATTTTCAGAGTATCCTGATCCCTTTCTTCTGACTGGAGAAGAAGCAAAATATGCAGTGAGATATATTTATGGACGTGGTGAACTTTTTTATATGGACTATCCACATGTACGATCTTTGCTCAGAATTCAAGAAGAAAGAAGACGAAATGGCTTACCTACTAATATTCTTAGCAGTTTGAAGCCGGACTCTCCTTTTTACAGAAAATTAAAAAATGAGAAACTAGAAAAATATAAAGGATAAATAATTAGAAATTTATTGACTTCCTTCCAGGTGTGACATTTTTTTCAGGAGAATCAGAGACGAAACGGGAGTTATTAATCCTTGTAACTAATTTTTATACAGAAAGTTTATAAATATTACTCAACTTTTGCTTTTTACTTAACAAAATATCTGTTCTAGCCTACTGTCGATGTTGCAGATATCTTTACTTTAAAAGTTAGAGATAAAGTCGATAATACAGATTTCTTAGAACACATAATTCCGCTGACTTTCTTCAATGAGATTGATGAAAAATCCATCAGACTGCGTATTTTTAATTTTTTTAAATCATGTGAAATTAAGATGTACAGAAAATTTGTAATATAGATAAAAATAAAGTAATTAAAAATGGGTAATTCGATTTTAATACTTTATTTTGTCAATTGGATTATTTGATTTTTAAGATATTATCATAAAAATCAATAATTAAGGCTTCGAATTTGAAGCAATCCAATTTTTAAATAACCTTTATTTTTTTAGAGTTTATAAACTTGGAAGCATTCCAATGTAGAAATGCTGACTTTGAAATTATTCTACCTTATAAGGATTCTATTTGTGTCCACTTGGGCACATGCAGATAGAATTTTTTAAGGCTTCTTGTTCGATCACCGAAGTTAAGCTGCATTTGGCTTGGTTATACTAGGATGAGTGCTGTTGTATACTAACAATAAATGGGAAGATCTTTTTCTATGATTCTACATATTGCAATATGCATTATACATTTTCATATAAAAATGAATAATTTTTTAAATCATTTAAATGTTTTTAATTATTTTTAATTTTAGCTTTCAAATTGAAATCATACGAAGTCCACGTCCTAAAGATATAAAAAAAGTATAAAATCTCGATTTTTAATAGAATCTTGACATATTAATTTATGGAGAAAATTTAACGTTACCCTGCCTTCATATGTATGACCCCTCCCCCACTTTTAAATGAGTTTCTCGTCTATCTTCTTCATATTAAAAATATTATTTTTCGCTTTCAATCTTATTTGATATTTCACACATCGTTAAAAATGTCAACTGTGTCGTATAAGTACCTTCTGGTTTCCAGGAAGAAGTTTAAAAAACTTCAAATTTTCTGAAGCTTTCAGCATCTTGATAGAATGTCTAAAAATACTCTAAAGCTTTCTGTAAACACCTCAACTCAAGTCCCCTAAGTCCTTCAAGTAAGCCCGATTCATGAAAAGGTATTTCAGAGGAGCAAATATCCCGTTTTCCATCGGACCCCTGGACGACTCCGTCCGAGTCCGAGAATGAATCTTGTTCAATGCTTCAATGTACATTATGTGAATACAGTACTTGATGAATGTACACTCGAATACATTAAGACCACACCTCACTTTTTTGACTCACGCCAGAACAGAAGATAGAAGTACTAAATCTTCTCGAGCATTGTAAACAACTAAAGACAGTTCTCTAGATTAATTTTTCTGTCTTAAGAAGACCTTACCACATCCTAGGAAAATCGTGTGGGTGGTCATTAGTTGTTACTGCAATCTCAAGACTATTGTAATGCTTCTGCGATATATATGTTTACTCATGACGAACTAATATAGTCGTAATTAAATTGCGCAATGAGTCATTGCTACTTTGAATAAATCGAACATGTACGATTCAATTATTACAGATAACCTCGGGTCTAAGAATATAACCTTTCTTATAATTATTATGCACCATGATATGTAGCTATCCTACTTAGTAGCAGCAAAGTAGCAGTTAGTAGCTACAGAATTTTCTTCTGATTTTCGAGTGTGACTCTTCTTTCAAATAGAAAATTCAAACTAAAAGAGTACATTGTTTTAGGAATAAAGTGAGATCCTTTTATATCAGGCTAACATTTGTCTTTGTCAGTTGTTTTTGCTTAGCAGTTGTGATAGACTCACTTTCTTATTTTTAAATTCCTACCGAGCATTTGAATAATTAATCTATGAGTTATGTCATTGAAGTAGGACGATAATTCAATTATATATTCTAAAGACAATGAGAATACCATGAAAGACAAACGACTATATTTAGCTCTTTAATTGAAATACATGAACCATGGTCTATGATTCGAATTTAAAAAGTGTTACTTTATTGTGTAGGGAAACTGGACTAAGTTACTTTCATAAATAAATTGATAAAGACCGTCTGACATACGCGAATCGATTATGTATGTACGATATGTCGTATAATAATAAAGTTTGCACAATGTACATACTCGTATAAATTCTAGCGATCGTTTCTCGAAATAATCCCTTAATTGAACTATTCATGAGGCGCTTGATGAAGTTTGTATGAAAATAGGGAGGAATAAATTAAAACATCGTCAGCTGACCTAGACCCAGTGAATAGAGGAATTTATTTGCGTTTACCTACAAGAACACACGCACAATGAACATAAGGATGCAATCTGTCATTATATTGTTTTCTTCACGCCACATAATAAGGTGATACGTTTGCGACATGAGTGATCTTGAGCTTATGATCTTGTTTACCGACTCATGGAGTGACGAATTATGACTCATTTCTGGAAAAAAGTTATAATATTCCCATAGTTTCTCAGAAGAACCCTTAGTAGGTTCCATTTCCGTCTTATTGTTCATCCATGCTGTGTCTAGCGTTAGCATATTTTATGACACTATATTACCTAGCTGGAATTTCTCGTAGGTTCATTTCCATACAGGATAAATAATTTTTCTGATCATGAATTAAGATAATTTTATTTTAATTATTGCAGTTATACTGTATTACTTTCAAAGAATGCAGTTGTAATGATCTGATGATATTACAAATAAAGGTCTTGCTTAGGGTCTCAGAATATAAATTAATATTCAATGCACCTTTTTAATGCTTGATTGATGCTATTGATTTAAAGGTGCTTCTCCTTTGGAAATATGAAACGATCGTTGTTAGTTTAGGAGAATTCCGTGTTTCATTTGGTATTTGGGAAGTTGTGAATTCTCCATTTCATCTGAACTTGCGATGGTGCCATTTACGAGTTTCCGCACAGAAGAGACGCGATGCAACGAAGCGACAAACATTTTGTCGCCTCGCTTAACGCAAAGTTAAATTACCCGGGACGTAAACTCACGAACGGCAGCCGTTGCCCGTTGCTGGTATTCGCTTGTCCATTCTACAATTTCAATTAACGTGGACATTCTCTGGACGTTTCTTTACACTTCACCTGAAAGCTCTCTAGACTATTTGACATATATGTACAATGTTAGCTATACATGTTCTGCTGTATATGAATGCACGAGTTTAATATTCACGCGACAAAAAATTCTGCTAGCTCGGTTTTCTGAACCATACTTTATACTATTGCAATCTGAATTAACATTCTTTGTAGCACACTTTTTAAAACATTATAATATACTGGAGAATATATAAAATTTAAACATGTCCTCTAAACCTCTAATGAAAATTTTCTTCTTTTGCTTTCAAAAAGCAGCTAATATTTCTTCATTTTTTGTTTCTTTTTCAGCATACAAAGTGTCTTTAAATGCAGGGCTGTTGTCGAGGTAACAGCTTTAAATCCCATTTCATCCAGGAGGTGGAATTCCATTCAGAGGTATGATTTTGTAATTACATTTAATTTCCTCTTGACGCTTTTAAATGTTTTCACGAGAAGCTTATGCGGTATAAAAGTCAGTACTAATGAAGGCTCGGCATGGTCGATAGTCTCGTGTCTAATGTAGGTATGTCCCGACAGAGAAAACTGGTTTTAAAAGAAGCTTCAATTAACTAGCCTCTGATTTACGTCCAGTCATTCAGGAACCACGATAATTGTAATGCTCGCGAGAAAAACGGTTATTCGATACATCGGTTGCATTTCAAACAAAAATAGAATTAAATTACTAAATCATTTTAATTTACACCAACACCTTAAGACAACGCAGCTCAATATACGTGCTAACTCTTTTAGTCTTTTACAACTTTTTTTTATAGTCTTGCTGTTAATTACGATTTTTTTTAAACTTCAAGTTATCAAGAGATCGTTGAAGTCTTTTAAATAATTTTCCACAATTTTTGTCTTATTTTCATCCTTTGATAGTCTCATGATTATAACTGTATCGAATAGAAACATTCGAACTATGGAAAAGTTATTAAACAAGAATTTACACATTATAGACGAGATAACTTCCAATTTAAAGTGGGAAAGGACCTGTAACTAATCATGTCAAAGGGTTTGAATAATAAACACTCCTCTCATGACTTGATTCGCAAAACTGTTCACTGGAAAGCCATCGACGCACCCAATCTCGTCGTAATTTATTAACAATTTCCGATGGCAATTATACTATAGAAATTGGAAACGTTGTTGGCATTTTCAATTTAACCTGTATAGATATATAATACCTGAACCTATCTATCTAAAACACTTGAATGAAGTTGTTTTATCAAATTACAATTCATTAATTTTGGTAATAACAACGTAAAATTTTAAATTGTTCATTCTCATTTATTATTTTTAACATCAGTTTGAAAAAAATATCTATATTTAGTTGAGGATAAATTCAAACTGAGTTGGATATCGAGGAAGATAATAATTGTTCCCGTTTTTTTCTTTAACTATATAATAGCATCATTGTTCGAAAATAACAACAGAGTTTCCAATAAGCTGGATTGAGTGTAAAAGGGACTGGATAAAGAAATCTTTCATCTTTTGCAGACGCGATTACGAAGTTCTAATGAATAGAAACAGGAAAGAGCTACGGGCTCACTATTATCAGGGCAGTCGCGTCACATCCGCTTTCGATTCGTCGCGATCTCGCATCTTCCGTTTGTATGCGAAGTTTTCTGACTAATTCATTAAAATGGGCATCGTGATAAGAAGCTGTCATACGGAGAGACTCCCTATGCAGTTTTCACGCCTGTCTGCTCGGCATAAACAAAGATATATCATTTAGATTCCAATTTTACGTTTAATATCCTTCGTTAAGGAATGATAGTTTTCATATTTTTTGTCAAAGAAGAACAGGGACTAAAGAATCTTAATTAATAGAAAGAGAAATTTCTAGACAGATGCTTGGTCTATTGAATAGTTCTTGGAAATCTGGATGAATATAAAAACAAAATTTCTCTGCTATAGAATACAGTTTGTGGCACTTAAATCAAAAATGAATCGGGAAAGCTGTCGTTATATTTTAGGTCTTTCGAAACCGCATTTTTTACATATTACCTTTCCCTTCATAATATATTCTGACCCGTTCGATTTCAACCTGTTTTAGTGTTTCAAAATTAATTAAAAGTTGAATTATGTCACCATAAATTGATGGACAATAAAACAAGTCGTAAATGTCGGTATCCTTTATTTAAAAATTTAAAGAATTTTATTGTTTCATAAGATAAAATCTTTTAAAATATCTAAAAATATTTCGTGTTGAATATGTGCGATCCACATATTCTAGAGGGATGAAACTTCCTTGGATAGTTGTGTAGATGTGTTTAAAAATTTTATTTTCACATGGGATTTCGTAAATTTTACATGCTTCATATTTGTAAATCCTATAAGGTTTCAATCCGTTTACTTCTCTTTTCTCTCCTTTTTTCTATAGTGCAATTAAATGAAATATTTAAAACTTTAGCTTGGAACTCGAACCTGAAGCCTTCAAACCAGAATTCAGAGCCCTTGGGACTGTTCTTGATTTACGTTCCCACCCCCGCATCCTTAAGTCTCCTAAAGACTCGAGACCTCATCTCAGGATCTCTTTAGCCAGGAGCGCTGCGGTGGCTTCACCTTCGCCATAGATTTCCGCCACTGATATGCACCGGTGAGTCCCTGGAGCTGGTTTTTTTTCTTAGACCTTAGACTCCTTAGAGACTTCTAAGTGCTCCTAAGTCGGATCCCCGACCCCATCCTCGTGCACGTTGCGAATATATAGTTGGTGGGACAACCGCGAGATGGAGACGCCCGACCCGGTGCCCGGCGTCGGGTCGCCGGCAGTCGCTAGCGCGACACGGTCGTCGCCACGTGCGTACGAATTTGAATCCACCGCCGTGGACGATTGCCACGCGAGCCGACGCAGCTCGTTCTCTAAAAAGTATCCTTCAAAATCCTATCTTTCATCCCAAAATATTTATCCGTTTCATTTTTACATCGTAAAGACTCTTGCCACATCTTCTGCGAGCACCTGTACGAAAAAAGAAAAAAAAAACACCTTCGCGAGAGTTGAGGGCCCACCAGGGAAAGGTAGCGGGTCCTGTCACTCAAGATCCGGTCCCCGAATGAAACTCTTTTTTATTTGCAATTCCCTCGGTGCACTATCAATTTATAGTTTACAATGTATTAACTGATAAGTGACGCGCGGAAAGGAAGTGAGGTTTCGTATTTATCGTCCTTTGCCATTTTTTTATCAAGTTTTATCGTCTTTTATCGTGTTTTATGGTCCAGACGAAACGGAGTTGAACTCACGTGTTGTGCGGGGGTTGGGGTGAGATTGGGAGTCGAGGGTTTGACCTTGGAAATAGGCGCCACCTGCGGATCGCAGGACCAAAGACCTCTAGAGTAAAGAGGCCATCGAAGCCGGTCGGGGAAGTAGTTTGACGAATTTTGACGGAGTTCGCGACTATTGCACGTGTGTGACATCGTGACTGGTTACTAAAAATACGCGGGTCATAAATTTTGACGTTAGTGCACGATAAATAAAGAGGAAGAAAAAGAGAGAGAAAAAAAAGAGAATCTGGACGAATCAAATCGAGTGTCAGGAAGAAAGAAGTGGGGAGATTGGTCACAGCGCGGGAGATTTTATAATTTCGGTTTATTAATAGTTGGCGAGTCGCGAAGTGCGACGCGGATTAATTGAAGATCTTTGGTGGGCCTTTGGGAATATTTGGGATAAAATCAGTTTAAATTAAATGCTTTAAAACGAAAAATCTGAAAGTCTACGAGGGAGTGTACGATATTCTATAGAAAGTGATTTGTGGAGGTATAAGGTAGTTTACTGATACCACCTGCAGCTGATGGAATGACTCAATATGTTGCCTAGGTAAGGGAGCTTTTATTGGTTGGGTATATTTATTTTAAAATATGGTTGCGGAATATTGAAAAGGGTAGTTACTAATTATTATAATGTTGCGTGAAGTTCCAGTTTTGGTATCGATTAAAAGAGGCCGCTTGAGTGTTAGGAGATGTTAGATTACGATTAGTTGATAATACTAATGAGCAGATGATGTTTTGTTAGTCTTAGAAGAAAGATAACTCGCTTATTTTACTTTGATAAATGCATTTAATTTAAATTACTATTATTTGTAATACAGTTTCGATAAATTTCAATAAACAACATTTCTTATTTTTTAATATTATTCAAATATTATAGATAATTATTTTTAAAGTATTTAGGACAATTTACAGTAAGGAATAGGTTTCTACAATTTTAAATAATTGCAAGTAATTGAATCATTTTATGCATTTTATATATTACATTTTTAATTTCATAGTATTTAGTTTTGGTTACATTATTGAATTTAGGTGGCTTCCTATATTATTTTTCAAATTATATATATAGAGTTTCCTTTATTAACAGGAAATAAATTGATATTCCATCGCCTCCGATTTTTATATTCAAATAGCAATTAATACTTGTGAAAATCAAAATCCAAATTTCACGTTTTTTGAAGGTTTGAATAATTTTTTATTTTTCATATTACTCTATTCAATGTTTTAGAAATTTTTTGAACATAAAATCTATTAGAAACAATTTGGGAAATCGAATCTCACTGAAAATTGACAGAGTAGTAAATTTAGAGATGTATGCAAATGAAATTGAACATAATTAATTTATATCTGAGCTTTATATAAATCACCGCAACTACAAATTTTGTTTGATAATTATTCCACTGTTTATCGCTAAAATACACATTGATATGAAAATTACTTAACATCCCAAGTGAATTTAGGGAAGTAACAAGCCATATAGTTAATAAATTTTACACACCGAATTCGGGTATTGAAATACAATTTCCATTGCTTAATTTTCTACTAACGCAAATTGCAACAAATAATTCTATGGTAATTGGAAATTTAACTCGATTTTAAATTGAAATTGTGGTTACGATATTAAAAATATACTTCAAAACTATACAGTATTAACAAATAAAGAAAATGAAAAAGAATCAGTAAAAATGTTA
>JAUESI010000010.1:13054509-13091882 GCA_032275145.1 Synergus laeviventris | reverse complement strand
AGATCAAACCTGCGTCTAGAACTGTCATCGCTAATTGGATTAGATCAGTTCTCAAAGAAGCCGGAATAGACGCCCCTCCAGGAAGCATTCGTTCAGCGATAGCCTCTCGTAGTTGGCTGGACGACCTCCCCATCCAAGAAATTTTGGATCGTGGTAACTGGAGATGTTCCGAAACATTTAAAAGACATTATTACCGCGAAGTGTCAGGTAACAATCAACTCGATCCTAGTTTGACTTTTCCAAAGTTTTCTCCTATTTAAAAGGAGTGTTAAAATTCAGCGTCAAGAGATTTACACAGGTAATAGTTCTACGAGCTGTCAAGGTCAATAATTTTTCCTTTTGTTTATATTTACATTAATTTTGTTTATTTACTAACTTTGTTCTACAATCTATACGAAAGTGTATCAATAAATAATCAGTAATTGATACTATTAGGTTTTCTACGGAATTCATTACAGTTTCAAATCATCACATAGCGTTGAGTTCACCAGTAGATAACAAACACGTCTCTCATAGGGTCTTACTGGATGAGAGCCGCTATGAAGTAGACGGCATTGCCGCACTTACCGGTGAACTTTCAATAGAAGGAGATGGGCTACTAAATAGAAGGAGATAGATAGATAAAGGCGGATACGCAATAGCTTCTCTCATAGGGATGCCGTGTATCGGCTCTCGCACATAATACGCGTTTTGTTATAGTGCAAAACGCTAGTATTGCCTGCCCCAATTCCAGGCCCATACTCTACTGCGCATACGTCGCGCTCAGCATCTGATTCGTTGCTATTGGCGCGCAGTTTAAAATGCTAAAAAACATTATTTTTATTGTGTATTGTAAATAATGGCATTTTAACTTATAGAAATATTAATGCATATTGATAAAATAAAAATGAATTAAGTGCATATTCTGTAAATAAAAAAATATCTTCTGTAATTTCACATGGAGATTAGGTAACGCGGGAAATTTAAAACATTACAAATCTGTCATCCTTCAAATAGACCTAAATTAAATCCAAATAAACGAAATGGATTTGTCCAATGAGGTAATTGCTTACAACTGCAAGCAAATATGTGATTGATCAAACTCCATTAGAATCAAAATTACATAAAACGCTACGAAAAAGTTTTTAAACATATCTTCAAACAAAAAATTTTCAAATTTTCATGAAATTTCTTCAAATTCTTCAAAAATCCGCAGGCCAGTTAGTTTTTCCTCAAATTTGAAGAAAATCCCCCAATCTAGCAGCTATGTACAGTAATGATCAATCATCTCTGGTTCAATTGTAAATATATCAACCCAACCCTGCTTTCCATTAAAATCTTATGGAAACCAGGGTTGGGATGACATGTTTAGAATCGAAAACAGAGTGAAGGCTTCATTGAACATTACGAACATTACCAGAGATTACTGTACAATCTGGTACAATGATACATCTCTGGTCAAAGATAGTACCAGAGATCATCTCTGATAGTACATACGCACAATCGTCAACTAAACCCGTAACCACCCGTAATCTGGACCAAAGGTTGATTCTCTCCTTTTCTATCATATTGCCCACGATGCAAGTTGTGCATGACACCATGCATGACACCTCATCTCTGATGACACTCAATGTCTGTCAATGTCATTCTGTCAATGTCCTATCTTTAGAAATTCTTTATTTTTCTTTTTAAAGTCGTTAGGTGGTTGTTTGTTGGGAGTTAGGTGAGAGTTTGTAAGGTTTCGTGGTAACAATTAAAAAAGATACGAAAGTCTACTAAAATTTGAATTGATCGAATTATAATTTTAAAAATTCAAAATTAAACTGTACAATCTATCGAAATATCTTTTCCGCGCAAAAATTCGAAATGGTGCGTATGCGCTTTAGCTGTCTTCAAGGCCCTTACCAACAGCTTAAAATTAATTTTCAAAATTTAATTAATTAAGATATTAATAATGAAAGTTGTTAAATTATTAAAAAATTTGAAGTTTTTTTCATTAAAAATTTACAATTTTCTATGAAAACATGCAGACAAAATAAATAATCAAACATTTAAAATTGGCAGTTGCATTTCAATTCGCTGGTTGGCGAGCCTGTCGTCAGTGAAGGTTAGTTTTCTTCTTTCTCTGGAATTGAAATCGTCGCGCAATGATGGGCTGTTTTCGTCGGTTTTTATTCAAATCAATTCAAATTTTATTATGTTTTATTGTCGGGAGTATTACTAGATAAGATTTTACAGAAACTTAGACAAATCTATTGAATTTAAGAGCATTTGCGATATTTATGCTCCAGACATTAATCGTTACGCGTTTCCCCATGGCAACTATAACGTTTGCTGTGAATTCGAATAACGAATTGATTTATGTGTTTTGCCAAAGATATATCTTTAGTTTTGCCAAAAAAGTAGATGAATTTCGGGATTATGAAGATAAATTAGAGACTCAAGGAACCTCTAGAAACGCTTTTAACACTTTACACATAGGTGTCGACATTGTCTTTAAGTGGTTTTTCTTAGTTCGTCCGGTTCGTCTCTTAATTGTGTTTCAGATATTTATTCAGATCGTATTAAATTTAAAACATCAATTTCCTCTAAAAATAAAAATTTCCTCAGTTTTAAGTTTATTCTTAAAAAGTATCACCTAGTATCACATTTTTAAATTTGCTCAGTATGATATTTAAATTATAACTTTTTATTAACTTGGTTAATATAATGCAATATTTCATTAAAATAATTTTTCGTGACTTTGACAAGTGTTTGTGCCATTTATTGGGATTATCAAGAGATTCTCGCAATGCTGAATGCAGAAACCAGGTAAAATATTCTTTTATTGACTATTCACAAATTAAATGTTAATTATTTTATTTAGTATTTGTATTAATAAAAATTGTGCTTTTCAAAACTGAAGGACAGTATGGAAGCTGGACGAAGCTGCCAACCCCTCGACGTGGGAACCCTCAAAGTTGAAAGTCCCTTTTAAAATGCCTCTTGTCTTCGACCAATGTCGCAGGGTGAATGATCCAAAAACTAATACAAAACTTTAGAAGATTATTCAATCAATCATATTTTAAGGTATTTGAATTTACTTGAATATATTACGAAAACTGAGTCATTTTACAATTTTCTTCCTATTAATCGAAATCTATCCATTTTATGAATAATTCCTTGTATTATAGAACAATTTACCTGTTTCAACAATATTGCTATTTATGTAAAAATGTCGTTAATTTTTATTAGTTTTTTTGGCATTGGCATTAATTTTGTTGATGTCACTCAATATGTTATTTTTTTAGCATAATATAATTAAACTTGAAAACGAGTTTTAAAAATTAGAAAGGTATCCTGAAATGTTCTAGATTTCTGAATATTTCTATATTTACTTAATTATAGGGACCAAATTGAAAAAAAAGTACATTAATTCACAAAAAAATATTAATCTTTATTTCTCTCAACACACAACCTTAATCTACCAATTAGAAGGTATTGGAATGATTGAAGAACGGTGTATTTTCTTCATCTAAAATTTGCCCCTTAAAAATCTAAAAACAATATAGTGTATCAAAAAAACTCCTTTCAAAATTTGTTTACTTATATTACTTCTTTCCTGAGCTAAGCTTATTAATTATCAGTCATACCCTCACTTATTATATCACTTATGTTACTCTACTTATTCCATTTAATAAATCTCACTTATTTTGTACTCATCAGATCTCCATTTACTCCAGACACGTGTCTAAATGCTGAATCATATCCTTTTGAGGAATCAGACTCGTGCATACCGGACAAGGAAATCTATTGTAAATTTCAAGAGATAATTCATTTTTATCTGAATCAGTTAAGTCAATGAAGTCACTTTCATTTTGAGATTCATCTTTTGAATGATCCCCCGGCAAAAATACTGACATTGCGCTCTTAGATTCTTTAGAATTTGAATTCTTATCAGCAATAGGACCAGTTTCAAAACTATCATTCTCGTCATCGAACATATTTTTGAGACATTCATCCAAATGTTGAACTAAAGAAACTGAAGGATCCAAAACTTCATTGCAGATAAGACATTTTTCTCGTTTTTCTTTTCCTTTTTCATCTTTCTCATTCGTATCTGTTTCCCTCGACGGTCCAGTTTCGGGCGTATAAAAATCTTCACAAACTCCGGCTAAACAATCATCCAGATGACGATTCATGTCATTCACATTAACCTTATTAACACACACCGGACAGTTAGCAGTTTTATCGTCAGTCTGTGCGACCCCAGGCAATTTGAAAATGAAATCAACTAAACCGTTCATTTTTCGTTTCTTAATGGGTGTTTCAGTCTCAGTATCGGAATCGTCAATAACAATAGTACTTTGTGGACTTTCATTGATTAAAATCATAGAAGGCGAGGTAATTGGCGAAATAATCGAAGTCGACGGTGAATTAAATTTCTTAGGTACCGGAGAACTCTCCTTTTTATCTTGGAGTGTCAAGCACAAATTGATGTGATCTATTATTGATTCAGTGACAATGGATTTACAACAAACTGGGCATTCTACAAGATCCTTTCCATCAAGAACTCTACCTTTATCATTCTGAGTAGGCATGAATTTTGGAGTAGAATTAACAAAGGGAGTCTCTTTTCCTTGAATTAGACAGGTATCGATGTGTTCATTGGCAATTTGTTCGGAAATAGAATCCTTGCAAATTGGACATTTTACAATAGGATCAGTAGATTGGTTCTTTTTGCTGTCTAATTGAGATTGTGACTTCTTACTGGTTGGACTGAATATTTTTAACAATCGACTTTGCCCAGTCGATGAACCTCCGAGAATTCCAGAGGAAGAAATGCGGATTCCAGAAGAGGTAGAACTTTTTGAAGTTGAAGAACCTGGACCTCCGGTTCCAAAACCGTGAACATTGTTTGTCGTATTTCCCAGTTTTCGGATTCCGGGCTCATTAGTAGAGTTTGTATTCCATTTGTTCACGGTTATAACTTTAGAACCTCCTTTCGTTTTCAAACTCGAACCACTTGGTTTGAAGGGATTATTATTACTCGAGCAAGGTTTATTAGTCTTGTTAGTGTTCGATCCTGGTTTATTTTTTGGATTGTTTAAAGTACTCGATCCAGGTTTAGCCTTTGGTTTGGTTAAATCATTAAGGGATTTGTCCTTCGGTTTGTTCTTTGGCGACGGAATTAACCATTTGTCCAAACCAGGCTTACTCAGATCCTTCTTTGGTTCATTCTGGCTCTTTTTCAACTTTTCTGGTTTCTCAGGTTCTCGAACTTTGATGAATTGACCACCGCAGGTTAATTGATGTTCTTTATACCAGAAATCGTTTGGTCCTGGAGCTCGATTGACAGATCGGCGGACCATTCCAAAATAAGGTTTTTTTCCTTGACAGACTCCATTGCATCTCCACCAATGTTGCTGGTAAAGTCTTACCTCTGCGTGAAAACTGTGGTATATCTGTAAAAAGGCACAAAAATTGATATTAGAATTCTGATTACTTGATCATAACTTATTTTTAGAAGTCCTTGATATTCATTTATAAGAATCTAGTGAAATTTGGAATAGTATTTCAAGGTTTTGAAGTACATACGGTAATATTAGTCCCAGCCTCTTTGTTGATTCTCTGCATGTGTTTGCGAAATTCGGGACCGTGGCCATCTCTGTCTCGATTATTATTTGTTATAAACAAATAAGCGTGGATCATCTCATGCTGAAAAATTATATTTTAGATTAGTAAATAGGAAGTAGAAACATCATTCGATTTAAAAAATAAGTTTTAAGATGGTAGGCATCGTACCAGTAACGTCTCAATGAGATCTTTTCGGGGTCTGAGTTTGAGTAAGGGGCTACTGAGAGCAATCACACAATATCGACTTCCTGTATTGAAAGAACAAGTGCCAGCACAACTGTAAAATAAATTTGATTACCAGAATTATTATATAGAAAGAGTGTTAAATAATATTTTAAGAACTCTTTAAAGTTACGTACGAAGTCATTCGATGACTCCACTTCACTTCCACAGGAAGTAACTTATTCCAGAAGAATCGTTTATCAAATTGTATAAACAATGTATGTATATTTGGTGTTGGATCGATTATCTCTAACGTCTTGTCAACTAAAGTCTTTGGTTTATAATTCTCTTTTAAATCCTGCGAAAACCACCATTAATTATTTTCTTAAAATAAAATAAGAATTAAATTTGTCAATTTAAATTAAAATTTTTCACTCTGTAGTTGAACTTATTTTATCATATTCTATATTATTTATTATAAGTAAACTAAAGAAACTCAATTGAGGTTCAGGAATCAAAATTATGCGAGCTTGAAATTAAACTATAACGATTTAAAAGAAAGGGAAATAAGACACTTACATCGTTCGGGAAAGCTGCATTTTCAGTTATTCCTGTCACATCGTGACGATTTATCTCTTTATGAAGTTGCCAAGCTATCTGTGCATCTCGTGATTTGATTGAAATAGACATTTTTTTAAATCTATGTCAAGGAATTTGAAAATAACGTCAAAACGAGATTTGAAGGTTAGGACTTTCTTACGCGCTCTTTTATACTTCTCTGCCTTTATACATCTCTTAACTTTTTTAGGGTAACTTCTCACTTGGAAGATCCAGAATCATAACTATGTAAATAAAAATTCATATGTGATGATAAATGAGAAAATAGAAGGATCAAAAAACATGTTCATATTCATTCACAAACAACTTTTTATTATTTTCATTCTTCTCACGCTCGCTAGTCGCTCCGTCCTTCTCTCTAACACAACTCAACTGTAATTGGTCGAAATAATTCACGATAAATCGATTTAGATATCTGTTCTGTCTGTCTGTCAGATGCGGTTAGACAGATCAACAGATGAATGGGATCAATGGGATGAATGGAGAGACTTCTATAGGAATTTTAACACAGTCAATTTGACTTCATCAAATATTTGAACTTTAAAATATGCAAAACAGCTCTTTTACGATCGTGTTTCTTGATATTAGATCCCAGCAAAGTCTGAGCTGGTCTGAGTCAATACAATTTGTATTCTTTGTCATTTAAAGAAGTGAAACCGTAAAAAAAAAATTGCGTAAAACAAACTTGAATTTTTAAGAAAAATCTTTTATGCATGGTCAAATGTCAAAAATGAGTATTTTTGTCAGCTAATTGTATGTGTATGTAATATTTCCTTCTTGGAATGAATTCACAAGTCGGACCATTTTGCATAAGAATCACTTCATTTTTTTATATTCACTATTTGAATTCCTTTGAATTGATCTTAAATTATTATTTTTAGTTACGTATTTTGAATTTTGTTGGATATTGAATTTTTTAATTGAAAAAATTCTTTTAAATTCTTCTGATTCTATAATGGGTCACTTTTAAAGCTTCGAAGTTTCTTTATCGGGGAAAGTAAACAGGTAAACATCATTGCTTTTTTTAAATAGTGTAGGTAGTCTCGGAGTAGGTGATTGGTTCGAGTCCCCACATTAAGCTTCGGCAAGACTCGGTGGTAGGAGGACTATCTTCGGGCGGGGGCTTTATCGATTTAAATTTGTCTTGCCGGTGTATTTTCTGTCGACAGTGAGAGTGAAGCAGTGTTCAAGTTGTACATTGTCGCGTGTGGTAACAAAATTGTCCGGTGAGGCAAGCCAAGAAATTGGGATTTCTTTTTTAAAGAAACCGTGATATGACCAACAAATCCGTTTATTATGAGATACAGGCTGACACAGCCAATCTCAATGGTCCAATGAATGTGAAAAGTGCTGTGCCAAAAGTCAGGTAAGTTTTTCTAAATTTCGGTGCCCTACTCATATAAAAAATGGACCAGGCTCGTAAACTATAGGTTCTGGATAGATTGATTTATGATTTAAATAATTAATAGCAATTTCAAGTTTCAAGGCGCAACAATTTTAAGAATCCCTTTCACTTTCTAGGTTTGACATTAAAGAATCGACTGCATTCTTATTTGCTTATTTACCATAAATACATAATCATTTCTAATATTTATTTTTTATTCTAGACTTTTTTTTATAGTTTTGCTATGATGATGCAAAATAATAACAATTTATTCAACCTTTTGCATATAATTAATAAACAAAAATTAAATATTTTATTTATTATTATTATAAATCAAATACTTCTATTAATAACAATAAAAAATGTTAGCATAAACAGATCGTGATGAATAAAGAATTCAGTTTAAGATTAAAATAAATTAATGGAGTTGATTGAAATAGCTGCAGTTATAAAAAGAATAGTAATTGTAAAATAATATATGTTTTAGAGCTTAGTATGTTGAAAAAAACCACACCTCACAATTCGTGAGTCACTTCAGGATGGCATTTTATATGGAAGAATATTATGCACATTATATTTATTAGAGTCAAGGAAAGGGTATATCGACCCAATAATCAATGGTGACTCTATGTCAATAAATCTGGTGTGGATTTATTATTTGTGTCACTGAATCTATAAAATATTTCTCCAAGTTTACTTGCCAACTGCAAAATGACTGCAAACTAGAATTACTTTTATGAAATACAACGTAGATATACTTTTGGTCTTTACTGTACATGTGTAAATGATCTTAAATGGAACACACTTGTAATCTCTCTCCAGTCATATATACCCCTTCATATACCTTATACGCTATATTTTATCCAGTAATCTCTCTCTGTCTATCAGAGATGTCAAGTTAGCAAAAAAATATGTTACTTCTGATTGGTCTCTGCCTTCAGTCACGTGTTTTTTGAACCACCTTCGCCCGCGAAACGAATTTTTTCAGAGCTTTAAATAGTTATCATTAGTTTATCAATTTACAGTATTTTTAAAATGATCTTATTATTTATTTTAAAGCAAAATCTTTACTTTATCTTGATCATAAAGTTTCAAACTTATGTGGCAGTAACTTGAGGAAATAGATATCAAAGTCTAAGACTAGAAAAAGCAAAAAAATAGTCGCAATTAGGGACAATGACATTTTTATACGGTTAAGTAAATGCAGACATTCATGTAATTTTTACATTAAAAAACTCACTATTGCAATTTTTTATAATTATTAACCCTTTTTAACAATTACAGTTCCAAAAAATATTCTATTTAGAAAGTTTTTTTTGTAAGTAAAAAATAATTATTAAATATTGTATGTTACGTAATAAACATAAAAATTTGCGAAATGGATTTTCAAATGAGTGCTTTTTAAGTGAGACTCAAGTCATATTTCAACACTCAAGTAATAAAAATGAAATCTCTCTACTCTTGCAAGAATGTCTTTTAAATATGCACAATGAAAAAGTTCACATATACGTAATATTCATTGTAAAGATTGTGAGTTAAACGGTTGAATAAAGCGTACCACACTCAGGATTGAAATTTAATTCAATCTATTTTTTAAATTTCTTTTGAATTACTCAGAATTTACTCTAAATTATTTCTAATTCCTTCGATTTCTGTTTTGAGATCTTTCGAATTAAAAAAAAATTCATCTTGAAATTTGTTTACCTCTTTTGAATCTTTTTAGAAGGAATTCTGTCACTTAATACATTATTTATCAAGGGTCTTGCAGTTTCATTTGAATAAATTAAAAAAATATTGTTTTATTATCTCAAAAGTATGTAAGTGGAAATAAGCATTATAGGTTTATTTTAAACTATTGACCTCACGGCTCTTTAATTTTCAGACAAGATTTGCTCAAATGGAACGGCTGGGGCTACAAGGATTCTCAGTTTAGCGTCAACAAGAATAGCGTCATCGAGTTTACCGGAAATCGGTATGTGTTGAGTAGAAAATCAAACATTCGTTTCTCTACGTTCCTTTTGAAAATTTAAATACAATAAACAAATTACACAACAATAAAAATCGAGTGAGTCATATTCGACGACGTTCAACAAACAATGTGTAGTTTGCTATGCAAGACACTATATGTATGTATTTTACATTGTGAAGCAACTAAAGAGTCTGAATCCTTCAGATGTTAATTGCATTTACTTAGGTGCTGAAATACGTTTCGCTTCTGTAGTGTGGTAATCCCTGTTCAAATACACGTTGGTGTCTAAATTTTCAACCAGTTGCATGCACAGCTTTTGAGATAAGAGTGATATTTAAATTGTGAATATTTTTTGTAACAATTATTCACAGTGCCTTATTTTGATGTTGCAATTTTTATTTATTTCAAAACCAGTTATATTATGAAATTTAACATTTTTATCTTACGGAGTCTTGCTATATTATTTAAATTCCAAATACTAATACGTATCTTTTCTCTGGAATGAGATCATTGACAGTAAATATTACCCTCCATTTCATCGACACAAAAAACTGAGACTAGGGACTTTTGCAATATCCTCATATACGAATATATTATCTTTCATTTTAAAATATTTTACTGTTTTAGACGCCTTTAAATGCCTTTAAATCTTTGAAATTTAAGAATCTATGGTTGTTATCAATTTAAAATATTGCATTTGATATACTTTTTTCATCCTTGAATTCTGACATTTAATAGTCAATATTTTCACACACAGTCGCTTATTAATTCAAGTATCCAATAGTAGACTAATAACACTCTACATAAAGTGCATATTCATAATGAATGGGAAAAAGTGTATTGTATTAGAAACATTTTTTACGTAACTTTAATTACATAAGGTCATGTAATACCGTTTGTTTTGATACATTGTTTTTAGAAAAAGCGTTCTGAAAAAAGTACTTTGAAATCTTAAAATAGAAAATATTTTATAATGTATTATTGTAAATATTTGCTAGAGTAATAATCAGACTTATGTGTTCTGGATAAGATTGTTGATACTGATAAGAATATAATCTTACTTTATAAAGTTAGAAAGTACAATCAAAATTACCTCAGAGGAAACTTTCATTATTTACTTTTATTTAATGCTAAAAAATGAGAAAATATTATTCTTAGAGATAAAATAGATTTGCATAGTAAATTATGTATTGACTAAAAGAGAATAAATAATTTATTTTATTTTCTCAACAAGGTACCCGATAGGAAACAAAACATTACCATACTTCACAGCATGGGTCCAAGAAGTATTAAAAGTAGACATAACGAATAAGCATGAAGCTCAAGCTTTACCACAAACATATCCAGAACCAATTTTATCAACAAATTTTCTGGAAGCAATCAAACAGAGCGGAATTGAATTTTCGACGGAAGGAGTTGATCGTTTAGTTCGAGCTCATGGTCACACCTTAAGAGAAATTTTCCTACTAAAACACGGATCATACCAAAGAATACCGGACATTATCCTATGGCCAAGTAAATTATTTTTATATTAAAATTCTTTAGAGAAAAAGATTATATTAAAAATTTCACTTGAGATCTTACTTATTTAATAATTTATTTATTTTCTATTTCAGAATGCCACAACGATGTCGAAACGATCGTGAAAATCTGTGGAGAACACGACGTAGCTTGTATACCTTTTGGAGGTGGGACAAGTGTCAGTGGTGCAGCAAATTGTCCCACAAATGAACGCAGGACTATCATATCACTCGATACCTCCCAAATGAATAGAATATTATGGATTGATAGGGAAAATTTGTTAGCGTGTTGCGAAGCTGGAATCATTGGTCAAGACCTGGAACGTGAGCTTCGTTTACAGGGGCTTACTGCTGGGCATGAACCAGATTCCTACGAATTTTCAAGGTAGATTTTTCTGAAATTGAAAAAAAAAGTTCGAACATCATTTCGAACTTTTCAAACATGAAGGAACTAATTCGTTGCTGTCATTTTTAAACGCTTTATTTGTCAGAATAAATAAATAAAAATTCTGTATAAATTATATTAGTACACCATAGCTTTGTAAATTGACAGATACGAGGTAGTTCTTTTTTAGTTTGGACACGTTAGTTTTTAAAATAATACTTCTAACAAGAAATTATTTGTTGAAATAGTTTAGGAGGGTGGGTCGCAACAAGGGCGAGCGGTATGAAGAAAAATGTTTACGGTAACATTGAGGATCTCGTCGTTCGCCTAAGGATGGTCACTGGGAGAATTGAAGACTCCGTGGTGACGCTGGAAAAAGGTTTTCAGGTTCCTCGAATGTCGTGCGGGCCCGACTTCGATCAAATGATTCTTGGAAGCGAAGGTACTCTCGGCGTAGTCACAGAAGTCGTTTTTAAAGTCAGGCCTCTACCACGAGTAGTAAAATATGGAAGTGTTGTTTTCCCTGACTTCGCAAGTGGAGTCAGTGCCATGAGAGAGGTAATTATCATCCGAAAATTCTCAAATTTGTTTTCTTTATATAAGAAATTATAATTATAAAAGCAAGTTTATTCTAATATTTCTCAGATCGCAAGACAACGTTGTCAGCCAGCGAGTATTCGACTCATGGACAATGAGCAGTTTAAATTCGGTCAAGCATTGAGGCCAGAAACTGGTTGGGGTGGAGTTCTCATTCAGGGGTTGAAGCACGCCTACATCACAAAGATAAAAGGCTATAATTTGGAGAGTATATGCGTCGCAACGCTTTTATTCGAAGGTCACATGAATGCCGATGTTTCGGCTCAGGAGCAGAAAATCTACAAAATCGCGAAAAAATTCAGCGGTGTCCCAGCCGGTGAGAGTAACGGAGAACGAGGATACACCCTGACCTTCGTGATTGCATACATTCGCGATTTGGGACTCGATTACGGAGTTCTCTCGGAATCATTCGAAACCTCCGTCTCCTGGAATCGCGCATACTCTTTATGCAGGAATGTCAAGGCAAGAGTGATTCGCGATTGCACGATGAGAGGAATTACGAATTATTTAGTCTCCTGTCGTGTCACACAGACTTACGACGCAGGATGCTGCATATACTTCTATATGGCTTTTAATTATCAAGGCTTAATCAATCCAGTTGAGACTTACGAGGCAATAGAGGAAGCTGCGAGAGAAGAAATTCTCGCCAATGGAGGATCTCTTTCGCATCATCACGGCATAGGAAAAATGCGAGCAGCTTTTTATCCCGAAGCTGTTGGAAACGCTGGCGTTTCTCTTTACCGAGCAGCCAAATCCCATCTAGATCCTCAGAATATTTTTGCTGCGGGTAATTTAGATCCCAAGTGCAAATCCAAGTTGTAGATATCAGTTTTCCAAACGTTTGTTAATTAATATTGAATGTTCGATTTGGAAGAAATGTAGTTGAGCCGATGGCCTAGTCAGGATTTTTCCCATGGAATTTTCCTTTTTATGTTCTTGAAAAGCTAAGTGTTTTTAATTAAATTAAAAAATGTTTTTGAATTCCTGTTTGTTTTAAATATTGACAGTATTTCTGAACGAATTTTACCTCGTCCAAGATTAGAATGGCTTTCTTACCTTTCCCCTGACTACGTCTTTGGAAGGATAGAGGAAAACAACTTTGGGCGTATAAATGACAGTACCTCGTAGTATCATTTTGATACAAATTGTAATTTTAAGTGCATTTTTATAAGTTAATATAAATAAAGAGAAATTCTTAATCAATCGCTGTTCTATTTCATTTGAAACAACCTTGATCGTATGAAAAAATAACGCAGAATGTCTTTAGTACAAATCATAGGTGTATTGACATTTTGATAAGTTAATATAAATAAAAAAAGCCGTAAAATTTACTTGAACTTATCGTTCCTAACTCTAAGCGACTCGCTCAAGTCTTTCTTTGACGCTAAAGGCATGTCTTTTTAACTGGACTGTCTAGATTTGCGTGATTCACATTTTCTTCTAATTTTGTACCTTTCAGTGATTCAATGAATTGTTATGTCTAGTCTTCGTTTCTATAGGTGCTGAACCCGAGAGAAACATCTCTAATAATATCGCGCGTAATCATTTGACCTTTATGTTTTCGAAAGGCTAAATCTTTAAATTAAAAACTTAATTCTGGAAAATAAAATGACTTTAGAAACTAGTTCATGATAACGATGTATAAAAAAAGAATTACTGCTGGTTATCGGATTTCAAAGTGGAGAGATAAGAGTCAAGATCGTATTCATCGTCATATTGTTGTTGTTCCCAAAGTTCGGGAAGAATTTCAAGAACTGTGCGACTTACTCCAGGAACTCCACTGATCTTGGAGCTGTTGTCGTCAGAGTGATCGGATCTCTTATCTTTGTTATTGTCCAAGGAGAAGAGGTCAAAAAGCTGAAAGAAATTGATATTTAATTAGCTTCTATTGAGATATTTAATAGGTAGAGTTTTTTAAAAGGTTGATGTTGATTTTCTGTCTCATACCTGATCAGTACCCATAGTTTCTAACGAAGCATTCTCTGTAGAAATAATTGTGTTCGCAGTCATCAACTTAAATTTCTGAAGCCCCATAATCTTCTCTTCAACCGTCGCCCTGGTTATCAACCGATAAACATTTACAACTTTTTTCTGTCCGATTCGATGAGCTCGGTCCATCGCTTGTAAATCCTTCATAGGATTCCAGTCGTGTTCAACAAAGATAACTGTATCTGCTCCAGTTAAATTCAAACCAAGGCCTCCAACCTGAGTTGTCAATAAAAGAACGTCTATAGAAGGATCAGCATTGAACCGTGCAACTACCGAATGCCTTTGCGCAGCAGGTATACTTCCGTCTAATCGTAAATATGTCACAGTTGGTAGATGAATGCGAAGTAAATCTTTTTCAACGATGTCTAGCATTGCCTTTAATTGACAAAATATCAGTGCTCGGTGCTGACTCACTAATTGTTGTGTTTGTTGCTGCCCGTCAAGGGCAATCATTGAGTTCATGGTTGAATTGCGATTTGACTGTTGTTGTTGTGGCTGGCCAATTCCACAGTCAAGCAAAAGCTGCTTAAGGGCTGGCAACTTCGCTCCATGCTCGATTTCAGCTAAGGTACTTTGTTGTTGTTTTAATGAATTGCAAATCTGAAAATAAAATAAATTTTCATAAGTCTTGGTGACGTTTCTACTCTAATTAATATGCACTTGAAATATATGAAAATAAAAGTTTGTACTAACCGTTTGATATTGAGGATGTCGAGGATTAAGAACTAGTTTCGGATGGTTGCAAACATTTCTCAAGTACCTCAAAGCTTCGAACACATGACCACCATGAGGATTGCTGGCAGAAGAGCCCGAGGAATTCGTCACTAGTGTAGCAGAATGTCTAGATTTAAAGTCCTCATAGAGAGTTCGTTGCAGAGGCGAAAGTTCGCAATAATAATCTTGAGTGATCTTGGGGGGTAGATCCTTCAGAACGTCTTCTTTATTTCTTCTCAGAAGGAAAGGTAGTACTTGTCGGTGAAGAGCTTCCATCGCTAGAGCTCCTGCTTCCTGTTCCTTATCTCCGGCTTTAGGTTCCCGACATGCTAAGATAGGTCGAGAATACTTAGCCGCAAATTGTTTCTCGCTACCAAGGAATCCGGGCATTAGGAAGTCGAAAAGCGACCATAATTCTAGAACATCATTCTGCACCGGAGTTCCGGAAAGAATTAATCTGTGATGAGCATGAAGCCTCTTGGCAGCCTTCGCATTTTTGGTCTTCCCATTTTTAATAATGTGACCTTCGTCCAGAACACAGTAATTCCACTGAATTGCCTCGAAGAATTCGATATCCTTTCGCACGATATCATAACTCGCAACTACGAGCTTGTACTGAGGGACTCGCGGTCGCAGTTTTTCTCGATCTGGAGGTGTTCCTGCATATTGGATTACAGAAATATCACGTGCTTTGAAAAACTTCTCCGCTTCATAGACCCAGTGACCTGCAAACAGAATTAAATACAATTTTCTGTAAGCAAAAGTAGAATAATATTCTCAATGTTTATTATAATCAAACTATTTTCGGTTTTACCTGTAAGAGTTGGTGGACATACAACTAGGCTAGGTGGTGCTTGACGATTCCTATGATGATCCAAAGCAAGAATACAAAGTGTTTGCAGTGTTTTCCCAAGGCCCATATCATCACAGAGAACACCGTGGAGTTGATAACGATTGAGGAAGTCGAGCCAATTTAATCCCTGTTGTTGATACGATCGAAGTTCCGCAGCAACGGGAACTATTAGTTTCGTATCAGGTATGTTGTGTGGGTTCAGAAGATGTTCCAAAAATCGCCGCTCCTGAGATTTCTTCTCTCTGAAAATGGTACAATTTAATTAATTTTCCAGTAATTATTAGTTTACTTAATACTTAATACTTAATACTTTCAAAATCATTTTTACGTACACAAGATGAGGTGGATCGGCGACCGCGCCAGGGTCCAAAGGCAATAATTGAACAAGCGTAGCAAAAGTAGAGCTGCAAGCTAATCTCACTGCTTGATTTTGATCACTCATCCTTCCAAGCAAAGGTACCATAAATAAGACTGCGTATGGAACTACTCTTACTCCTAAATCCTCTACAAGACAAGCCAAAGTCTCCGTAGCGCCTTGACGTCGTATGTCTACGTCGTTTGGTCTCACCCTATTTATTCCTTCCTCCGCACTTGTGGTTTCAAGCGAGGGAATCACATTTTTTACTACATAGTCCATCGTCTAAAAAAAAAGAGATAATCTTCAATATATTTTTTTAAGAAATGGTTTTACGGCAAATTAAAAAATTATATTTACCGTTTCAATGTCAAGAGAAGCGAGAACAGCTATAGAACGGGCCGACATATGTCTCACTGATTTGTAGGGATGAGCCAGAAGGATACATAAACATGGAAGGCACTCTAATATTTGAGGTAGAAGGGGTTGAGCCAAACTTGGAGCCATTATTTCTAACACCTGTAAACTGAACACTAATTGATTGACTTTTTCTTCGAAATCCTTTTGTTGAAGGGTATTTTCAGTGTTTCGTATAATTGACGGAACCATTAAATCCCAAAGAGGAGGTAATCGAGATGGCAGATGTGTACCGAGTAGAGTTGCTGTCGAAAAAGTTAAAATTATCTGAGCTGTAGAATTCTTCAACTTTTCCTTTTATTGTTCAATTAAATTTCTTAAACTAACCTATGGCTGTGAGGGCAAGCGTAGCTCCTCTTCGCCTCGTTCTAGCAGCTTTGGCCTCAGGTTCCTCACAGGCTAGCAGTTCTTCCAAAGGAATTTCCGTAGCTGGTGGTCGACCGGGTCCTCTACTGCAACTGCTTCCCCCACCTGTCCCTCGATTGTACGCCACTCTCTCAGCGTGTCTCTGCCTGTTATTTAATGTCAAAATTCCGTCAAAAGGATCCCCGACAGATCCAGCTGTTATTCTCGGTGTAAATTCGGCGTCCGAACATAAGAAGGTGCACAAATTTGTTGCTATCTAAAAACAAGTTGAAATTTTCCTATCATTTGTAATTTATTTACAGAATTACAGCATTTAAAGTGTTATCCATATTGCAAAAGATTGTTATGAATTTCAAGAAATCTATTTCAGGAAAATTCGAATGTTTTCCAAGAAATTCCAAGATTCTGAACAATTTTACATGATAAATAGATACAATACATATTAATATGAACCTTAGCATTTGGAGACGGTTTCCTTTCGACGCAGAAGTTGACGAGATGAGCCAAATGTTTGGCTGCCAACTTCTGCAGTTCTTCATCTTCCTCACGTTTGATAGATTCCATGAGTGGTTTAACGAGCGGGTTCAAAGGTTGCGGAGGTACAGGAAGACACTTGAGCATGGTCGCAGCTCCGGCAAGAGCTGCCATTGACGTAACATTAAGTGCCTGCTGTTGATTCGCAGTTGTTTGAGCACCCGAATCGAGTGCCCGCCGACGTTCCTCCAAACTCTCGACTAGCTTTGTTTTGAGCTTTATGATAACTGGACTATGTCCAATTGTAGAAACAGACCCATTACCGTGATTTTCAGAATGTCCACTTATCACAGCTCCAGGGATTGGTTTTGAGGCAAGAACAGCTATTTGATCTAAGGTCATCACACCGGAGCTATTAACCTCCACAGGTACAGGTATTTTGTAGTGCTTCAAAGTTGCTATATAGTCTCGGCTCTCGTGTAATAATCGAGTGAATGCTCCTGCAATTTCATCATAGTAGACACACTCGTTCAAACATGCCAGCAATTGATCCCTGAAACAAATTGGAACTCAAGTTACATATAGAGTTTAAGGTATTGTTAGAATTTGATAAACAGTCGGAAGCTTCTAAAATACCTGAGAATGTCCGGCACATCTGGTGGCTTTAAAAGATCAAGCGCAGCCCAATACGACATAGTGAGACCAACAACCATCCTTTGCAGTGCAGATCTCGAAGTCAAATGAGCCAGCAGAACCTTGGCGTAACAAAGTCCAGGACTTGGAATTTCCGAACTGTATTCAACACCTGGTGCTGGCTTCACTACATAACTCGAAAGCAATCCAAGCATTCTAGACGCCATGCAACGGGCTTGAACGACATTTGCATGTCGTATGTTTTGAGCGACAGTTTCTATACCTCCTAAGTAAACTTTGAGCTCCGACGCCGGTTTAACAATGTTATTTGTTCCACTTACAAGATCTAAAGGCCCTTCGCAGTTGCCAACTGATTGACTGCTTTTCGCGTTTTTTTGTGTAGGAAGGACATTCATTAAGAGACTGAGATTAAAAGGCATGTGCTCCGGTTGCATGGCAAGGCAGAGCCAAGTGCTAACTAATGGACAAGCCGCGTGCAGCAACATTTCGAGATCACTTCGAACGACTAGATTTTCCCAAACACGCTCCGCTACCTCCTGGATTGAAGGCACATGTTCGATTAATACTCGCTGGAAAACATGACGGAGAGCTTCCTGTAAAATGAGACCACCACCTTCGCCCCAACGTTCTTTTCTATTAGTCGTTTTGTCTCCATCGTCTCCAGTTAAAGTTTGGAGGGTTTGCAGCGTTGCTTTCCGGACACTCGAGCTTGAGTGACTGAGAAATGGCCAAAGACGGGGTAAAACATCGGACAGGGGTTGAGGTGTCAGGCAAGCACGAGCAGCTGGCAGTGATAAAATAGAAGCCAAGAGCCCCATGAAACTATTGCAAGCAGCCGCTAGATCGTCCTGCTCTTTCAAAAGTTGCCAAAGTCTCACGACGACGACTTCGAGTTGAGCGCCATCGAGTAATCGAGGCAAAGTAGATGCTACAGGAATAAGTCCACTTGCAGCAGCTGCACCCACATCATCCACGGGATCAGCGAGACCCTTCATGATAGCAGGAAAAGCTTTCGGAAGAAGTTCGTCCAGAAGATCGTCTCGCACAGCAAGCAAGTACTTCAAGGCGAGCAAAGCTCCATGTCTTGCTTCCCACTCATCGTGCTCTAAAAGTTTTAGCATAACGGATAGAATACCCATTATATCTTTATTGGAATCGACTTTTCCCTTCTCATTCGACATTAGTAGCATAAGGGAGCCTAAGGCTTGAGCACAGGTTTCTCGAACTGGGGCGACCACTTGGTCCGAGACAAAATCCCCAAATCGATCTAATCCTAAAACACAGAGAAGACGGAGTGCTGCATCCACTACCCATTGCCGATGACTCTCCTCCATTTCATGTGCTGTTTGGTCCTTAGATTTACCAGCACCTGCAAATTGTAAGAGTTGTAGAAATGTGCAAAACGTGCAAATAGAAAACATTGAAGAGTAACTCTAGATAAGGAATTTTGTTTACCTTTTCCATGAAGACGAACTAGTTCTCTTAAAGCGGTTGCCGCTCCATGTCGCACTTCCCACTTTTGGCTAAACAAATCCTGACACAAACTTTCCGCAAAGAACTCTAGAGGCCAGTCTATGGTAGTTTCTGGCCAGCATCCTGTTCCATCCGGTACTGGAGGTCCCGATTCGCTGGAACTGGAACTCCACCAACTTTCCGAGATTGTTTCCTCTAATTTAATTTTTTTTCCTGGAGTTTCTAGGTTACTGTTTACTTGTGACTGATTATTAGATGAACTAGTGTGATCCGATGGCGCTTCATCTGGATCTCTGGAACGTTGCTTCAATATCGACTGTCGGGCCTAAAATTTGGAAGTATTTATAGTTATAAACAGGTTCAAAAAATGAAATTTAAGATTCAACATTAGCAAGATCAGGTAGAAAGTAGCCCACCTTACGTTTCGCCCTGTTCATTTCTCGCCTGCTAAGACCCTCGCCCTGGCCTAAAGTTTCTTCCACAGAAACTTTACTAGGTGAGTTTTTCGAAACTAATGAGGGAACGACAGGAGCTAAATCTTCTGCTGTAAACAAATCAGTTGCATCAACGCCCATGAGTCGCGGATGCAAACCTAATTTGGCAGCAATCTTTTCTTCTTGATTTGCTAAGGATTGCTCTTCGGTGATAACATCATATTCGCTTCCTTCCGATCCCGTGAGGTGAGAACTTTTCGCCAGTACTCGTCCCATGTCGAAGTCGTGAAGACTTAGCTTTCGATTTGAGTTGCTCAACCTGCGTTGATTTGGTTTTGGTTCTTGATTCGTTTCCTCTTTGAAGGGTTCTGGATCCCAAGGTGGAACCTGGGACAAGATCGCCTGAACAGCATGTGCTGCTGATACTCTTGTATCCCATTGTGGTGATCTTAGTAACTTCGATACTCTGGCCAATAAGTGATGCAGTTCATGTGGATGTAACCGTTGAGCTTCTCCTAATTGTTGAGCTGCTGCGCGTTTAGTCACAGCATTTGTCCCCGCCTCCAATAAAATAAATAGCCTATCTAGCCTAGAAAAGAATAAATAAAAACGCGTTATTATTATTAATTAACAGACAACAATCTTCGATAAAATATTTAAACATAAAATCGTTGTTTAGTTAAATAATCTGTATGAAAAGATTTGTATTAAGCGGCTTTCATGCCTCTGTAAGCAAGCGATATATCGAACCTAGCAAAACGTTTGCAGTTTTATTTCCAAATACAATAGTAAAACCTACTTATTATTACTCTTTATTGTGCCAGACGTAAATTCTGCAAGTTTTTTTTATAGCGCAAACGCTAGAAAGCATTAAACGCCATGATAGAACAGGTACTAACTCTGAGTCCGTACTCAGGGGAACCGACCGAACAACTTCTACTTAGGTTCGATTACCAGGCTTTAAAAAAACGAAAAATGACTTCAGAAAGGAGGGTTCAAATTTTATATAACAAAAATAAAGTTTTCACGCTTTTAGAAAGTTTAATATTTGAAATCCATAATGAATATCACTTGAAGAACATTGCCAAGGGATCGACCACTCTATCCAATATTTCTGATACACTAACTAAATATTCTCATATGTTCTATCAATATTTCTAGATATTCTTAGTATTATTGATATTTTTTTATATTCTCAAATATTCTTGATATTCCAAGATATTCCGAAGTATCCATAAATATTCCCCTTTGCACTCTATACAAGAGATATATAAAAGAGATATGCTTCGAAATTTAATAGGATTTAGAAATTTCAAGTAATTTAAAAAAATTTCAAAATATTTTGAAGATTTGAAAATATTTTTAATAAATTTGAGAAATTTTTACAAGTTTAGGGAATTTCAGAAGAATTGAATTGAGTATAAATAGTTTTTAATTTTTTAAAAATATATAAATAATGTTTCTGAATTCCATAAAGTCTGTTAAACTTTTTGAAATCTGTTAAATCTTTTTGAAATCTCTTTAAAAATACTAAATAATATTTTGAAATATTTTTAAATTACTGAAAATTTGTTGATTGTTGAATGAAATTTGTGCACGTATATTATGATAGGTGTAGCAATATTTTTCATCGATTATTTTCGAATATTGAAAAATAGCCACGCGAAGGAAATATTTGGGGTATTCCTCATATTCCTATTATTCCCGAATATTCTTTTAGGAATATATTCTTGGTACGTACGCGAAAACTCAGAGTGGTTAACCCCTCGGAGTATAGTAAAAGAGATAGAGGATGAAAAATGGGACAAAAAGAACTATCTCTATTTCTTTTACTCTCATGTACTTTCTGCTGGGTGACAAGTGGCCGACAGAGGTGTAAAAGAGCCTTTAAAGGGCGATTTATAAATTACGTAACATAATTAACATAAATTGAAGCGTCGGCTGTAAAAATGTTGCATGTTGGTTATTTTTATGAGACGAACTTTCTTCTGGTTATTTTCATGGGTCTAAGTTTTCTTTTTCACCATGCTGGCATCTTAAAAAAAACGCTAATTGTTTTTAATTTAAAAATACAATTAGTTCTACTGCTTGAATGCTGTCATTACAAAGTATGGTTATTTAGATTAACATTTTAAATCTTTAAAGGGCAATTATCAAAGAGCATGCTTGATAATAATTATTTATAATAATTAAGCTCACAAAATTAATGAAAATGCAACGTTTTAACAGCCGACACTTTAATTGTGATTTTATTTAATGGCGGGAAATTCAATATAATATAGTTTCTCGGCCAGAAGTGCGTCGTGGACCTTATAGAATTTCTTAAATAGTGTACACAATAGGACAATGGAACTGACATTAAAAGAATCATATTTTTTATGCACTTAATGTTTCGATAGTTCCCAAAATATAATAATTAGGTACGCAAGATTACGCAACATTACTGTAACCATTAACCATGAAAATTGCTTCTACAATACATATTACATAGATTTCTAAACTTAATTCAAATTTTTTTTTTCTTTCTGAATAATTTAAATAACATTATTACCGTGGCTTCTTCAAACAACAAGGACGCAGTTATATTTCTTATTCTACTTGCCATTTCTTTAATCTTATCAGACCATTATAAAATTAAAAGAAGTGCAGTTCGGGACAGTATTATCAACGTAACCTTGTTATTTTTTTTATTGCAACTAAACGTTCAACCATTTACAAATTTTAAGAAAAATACTTAAATTCTGCCTTCAATCTTTTTAAAAAACTTATGTGGATTTTACGTAATCTAATAAACTGTGTACTATATTTTCAGCCTCACGTGAGAATAACTTTGTTAGCTTTTCCGAGCTGCCATGCTGCACATAAAAATAATTATTTTCTCTCTTAAAAATTGGTTTGAAGCTTCGAATTAAAAGATTATCTGAACATGATATATAGTTGTGAAGGTTTACTGCCTTGTGAATATGGTTTCTGTGAGATTGAGGATTAGGAGAAACGTGCCTGAAACACTGGAAATTGACAACTCAGAACGTCATAAAAGCTAAAAAAAGAATTTTTTTCTGCAATTAAAGTTTGTTAAGATATAAAGAAGTAAACAGCGTCATGCAAAGTATGCATGACGCTGTATTTATCATGACTCTTTTTTGAAAAATGAATTAGAATACAAAGCGAAAAAAAATCGAATTCAAATTTTTTTTCAGTAAAATATTATCTATGTTTTCTAGAATTTTGTAGACTATCAGCGTTTATCCAACGTCCTTAGAGTGATGGAAAAGAGGTGTTTATTATGTTTATCACTAAAAGCGTGCCTGTGATAACAATTCGGTATCGATTTCCTTAAATAACCTAACATGAATATTCTTTTTTTCCAACTAAAAGCTTATGGTAGGTACCAACGTTAGTATCAAGTTACTATCTTCCCATGGAATTCTTTAGGCTTACAGAGAAAGAATACCAGTAGCTTTTACCTGAAAAGAAGATACGTGTCCTGAGGACATAAAGATTAAAAGCCGTCACACATTTAATAATAAAAAAAATTACTTTTGAACTAAATGCAGTTTTAGATTTGAAGATAAAAATTTGTGTAAGAACATACCTTGATGTCATGATTATCAGAAACACTACCAATGCTTTTGAGTCTCTGAAAACAGATGAAAGATTGTATTAGTGTTTTTAACTTTTCTTAATCAAATTGTTTTAAAAGACATTTATTTTTAATTATTTCATGAATTTTATCTCCTAATAATAATAGAGATACACAAGTATTAGGTATTTTTACAAGTGTTGGGAGTGATGAATTGAAAAACTTGTACAAATAGAAAGAGGCGCATTGGTTTGGATAAGTTACCTCTCACTTTTTAGAATCTAAAATCAAACTCATAGACTTCATAAAAACCTTTCTTTCAGGTTAAGTTTATACGTATCACCATAAACGAATTTTATGATTCTTTATTTGAAATATTCGAAAAAAGAACAGGTGTCTTAATTGAAATGCAACACTTTCGAAGAGTTTCTTTATATGCATATTTAAAATTTGAAAACATTCTGTTTTGAAATTACTTTGCCGTTGGTTCTACCCAATAGGTCAACTTGATTTTCTTTAGGATGTGTTGGCGGGGAAGAAAGTGAGTAAATAGAAAGCAAACGTAAGCAACTTACTACCATTTACTACTGCTGTTGTCCAGGCAATAACATTCCAGAAACAAGAAACTCAGTGGTGTAATGGGTGTAATGTAATGTGACTAGGGAATCTGCACCAGATATTGCGCCTGCGTAGGGTGTTCAGATAGTTAAAAAAATACGGACAATCCCACCACACTTTCCTTAAACTTCTCCTACCCGAACTAGACCTGCGCTTTTTAAAAATAAATTAACAACTACCCCGCTAAATCCAACAGTCCTTCGATTTTTAGGTGAAATTAAGCAAAAATATTAAATATCGACATTGCTTACAAAACTCGGACATTTCTGTATAAATACGGACATTTGAATGCCCTGCGCCTGCGGGATTGTTACATATAGCTCAAGTGTCAATCGACACGTGTCCCCAATCAACCCCCATGAATTTTCGATTTACCCCCACTAACATTTTAGCAAATTTATCATTATATTTCCAAGGCGACCTGCATTAGCATTGGAAATTGAAGAATTTTATATTTTCCAATTGGAGATTTTAAATTCATAACTTTAAAAACTGACGAATTTTTTTCAATTCCAACTTTTTGTTTTAAGAATAAAATTCATCAAAAATGAATTCACCCTATTTAGCATTTTTAAATCTAATTATATTCTTCTATATTTTATCAGAAGCATATTACAACCGAAATAATAATATATATAATTAATAATATAACTTCTAGTCACGACATTTCGCATGATCACAATCTTAAAGTAGGGGTTAAAAATGTGCTACATAAGAAATATAGAAAATATTAAAATTTCAATATTTGATCAAGTTGATGTTTATCATATTTACTTTTTCTGTTTAGTTTTTGGTAGTTCGGATCTTATTTTCCTCTTGTCACGTAAAATGAAAATTTACAAAATAAAAATAGACTAGTTGTTTAAAATTTGTATTTGACAATTCGAAAAAGTTATGAATCTTGCTCCCTTGATCTCGACTTTTCTTGCCAATTTCAAAGTTTCAAAGTTTCAAAATTTCAATAGTTGTCAAGCTAGAATCGAAAAGTTCTTGTCTAGTACATCACTAATAGTCTTTATTTTCAAAAAAAAAAGGCTAATTCATTTATGTGGTGAATAATATATAACACTTTGCGAGAAATATGTCAAAAATTTTTATAATTTATCAACAAAAATAAAATCTCCCAAGAAGTGATATAACATTTAATCCAGTCCGCAAATATAATTTTTTAAAGCAAATAGGAAGTCGAAGTTGTTTGAAAAGCTTTTGGAAATCTCTCAATTTATTGAATGCCAATCATAAATGATTAGTTCCGAATTCTATATAAATTAAATAATGTAAATATAAAAATTATCCATACGTTATGAAAATAATATTCATTTTTCTATGGCATTCGGAGCTCTCTTTCCGGTTCTCAAGCACCTGTTTATTTATATTACTTTCATCAAAATCTAGGTTAACATGACTTCAATCCAGGGTCAACAATAAATGACAATTTTTTATACATAGAGAAAAGTGCCACTAAAAATAGCTCTGGATCTAAATATATAAAAGATATATAAAACGAAGATCAAAGCCTCAAAATGAAAAATAAACTGTCTTTGAAAAAATATTTTTGTTTAAATTAGTTATTTTTACCATCGAATAAGTATGTATAGTTTATTTATTGTAACCAAGAAATGGCAATTTACATATTAGGAAGTACATGACATTCCTTTATAATCATTATCAAACTCATTTCTGTAATTTAATTACTTCTTTAATCTCCTTAGAAGTGGTACTGACCCCTCTTTAGATATTTTTTTTATAGAAGTGAAGTTCATGTGTTTTTAGGTTTTAAAAAGGGGATACGCCGCTGGCGATGATGTAGTAGGAAACGCCATCAGTATAAGGACACGTCCTTTCTATACGTATGTCAATTACATTGTGCAAGTCGGGTCAGGGTTCAGAAATTTAAGATGTCAAATGATGGAGCTAATAGAGCGATAAATTTTCATAAGTTGCATCTGTTGCAAAAAAGGGGTGGGCAGTATGGAAATAACAGTGATTGTTGTCAGACTCACCTGCTGTTTTTAATTACTGTTCTGATGTGAACAAATTCTTTCAGCTAACCCTCATTGCTGTTTCCCATTGCTTTAGGGCACCAAAAGTCACGTTACACCGTATTTTTTCCTGAACTCGACAGCGACGCGATCCATTTATTGAATTTTTCGGAGAGGAACGCATGTTACAAGCATCAAATTTATACTGACAGCCATATTGCTAGAGAACCTGAGTTTTGTCCTCTGATTTTAGCCCCATTGGCCGATTTCACGCATCCCAAATATACGCCCCTGCATTCTTCAGCCAATCGGTGGCTTTCTTGATAAGGTTGTGAGAAGAAAAGAACATTTTTTTATAGGAATACAAAATAAGGATAATTGAGTGTTTAATAAGATTAGAGAATAAATCTTGTTGATAAAAGAGCAAAGACGAAATGAGTTTAGTGCTTTATTTGAAATTCACTGACAGTCGTCAATTGTTCTCTGGTGACGTAAGGCCCAGTTCACATAGGACTTTCTAGAAATTCTCAGTTGAGACAACTTTCCCCCTCGACTGAGCTATAACACAACCGGAATCGGAAGTTGACTATGAAGCGCCTAAAATTTGAACTATATTTCGTGAAAATAAATCTTATAAAAAATACTGCTTTGCACATAAATTTACAACTTGCAATTTTAAATTTAGGGGCTGAGAATAAATGTGGACTAAATTTTATTGGAACAAAAATGGATTAAGAGGACTACGGGCAAAAACGGATTAAAATAGAAATAAGAAAAACAAGTATATCGTATATTTTAATATAATTCTATAATACTATATATTAGAATATGATACGATGTTCTATCATAAAGTTATATTAAAATATATGATATAATTTTCGATATTCTCATTTAATTTTTAACTGGCTTTTCAAAACTGAATGAGTGTAAGAAAGTAAAATTGTTTTGCGATATAACTGTATTTTTGTATTAAAGCATATAATTGATAAACATACTAGTTACTTACCATGATAAACTATTTGATAATTCCATGAAGAAAACTGAGGAGAGTTATTTAATTATGATTAAAACGCCGAACATTAAAATGAACAAATGGTTGAAGAGATAGACGCAGTGAATCGTGGATTTCATTTAATTCTGGAGAATGGTTAAAACAAAATTGCCTAGAAATTAATTTAACCTGTTTATATACTCATTAAAACATCACGATTACCTTGAGACAGTTTTTAATTTTTCAACGAATATCTGAATACAATTTATCTATTTTGACTCAAGTTTATTCGATAATTGCAATAGCATATTTCTCCGAATTCTGAGGTACTTTCTATGTATGCGAGACAATCGCTGCTGAATATTAGTGGTACTTGTAGTTCTTATGAAACTCTGTAAATTAAAATACCAAATTAATAAAAGATTTCAAACTTCAATTCAAAATTTACTATTAAAGGCAATGCGCAAGGTTGATTCTTCAATAATTATACGAATACATTTAAAAAATCCTTTTAAACTATGGATCCAAAAATATTCTTGCCAAAAACTACTCTTAAAATCAGTATATTTATTGATTTGTTGGAGGATCAGCCTATATAGATGCTTGCCAATTCGCCAAATAAATAAAAAAAAGTCTGCAATACTCACTGAGTCTTCCGTAATTAAGATAGTAAAAGAAAGCCATTCCGCCGAAAATTAATTGCATGGGTCCAACGAAGAGCGCATTCCTGGGATGAATGAATTTATGCTGCCAACGCCACCAAGCTGTAAAAATAAATTATAATTGATATCTACATCAGCAATTAATCATTCGAGTTCAAATGCAAAAGTAATTTGTAAAAAAATATATTAGATCTGTGCTCGTTATATAATCGTTTCTGTAAGCAAGGTCTCTACTTATTTAGAGGTTATGCAATATTCAAGAAGAAGAGCTCTCTTAACTCAATCAAGCAATAAAAAATTACCTCTTGAGACCATACGAGCAAGGGTTAATGGATTTTTATCACGACGACCAATCCAAGGACCGAGTTCCTTCAATTTTAGTTGACCAAAAGGAGTGTCCGCTGTGTAAAAAAAATGAAATATTGATAGTATATTTTGAAAGAAGAATAAAAAGACGGTGATGTAAATTAAATACTCACGTTTGCCATAATATCTAGCTGGATCATAAGGTCCGTGAATCGACGGATTATATTCTGCAGGATATTCTCCGATACCCCACATGATTTATCGTTAAAATGGGGTCGTTATCAAGAAAATTTCAAGCTGCAGGCCCTGCAGACGATAATCTGAAAAACCACAGAAAGTCAGAAAGACGAACGGAAGGAATTTCGTCGGCCATAGACAGTATGTCGGTTAGTTTTCTTGTTACTGAGTGGTATTCCGATGCCGTGAAGATTGTCGAATCCAAACGGACTTCTCTTTCTATCCTAAGGTGTTAATAAGGTGTTAAAAAGAGAAGTCCGTTCGGATTCGACAATTTTCACAGCATCGGAATCCCACTGCCAGTCCGGGGATTACAACATGATTACAACTCCCTGTGTCAAATAAAGCTGCGCAATAAAGGTGTGCGCAGTTATAAATATGGCGGTTTTTTTGATTCTCTGAAGTTTAAATGATAATGACAAAGCTATTCTAATTTTATAGGATCGTAACGCCTTTTGGAATAGAATTCTTTTGTCTATTAATCGTTTTAGGAAATCATTGCTCAGTAAACTATTTATTAAAAAACTATTTAATAAAATATTAAAATCGAAATTAAAAGATGTATCTATTTTATTATTTTATAAAATAGCTTTGCAGAAACTAAAACTATTTTCCAAATACAAAAATGTTAATAATTATTTTTTAATATATTAAAAAAATTAAGTTCAGTCCCATGCATTTGGTCCCAAGCCCAATGTTTATGCACCAGCGTAAGGCCGTTTTGGATTATTACGTCACAACGAGAAATACCTAATCATCTGCCCGAGTGCCCGCCCGCCCGGCGCAAGCAGAAAGAAAAAAAAACCTGGTATAACCACAATAGTAAAAGAGATGAAGAGCTCCTTTTGTCCAATATTTCATGTATAGTTGGATGTTGGATCATGTAATGGTAATGGTAATGGTAATACATCATGATTCTTCGGGCTTTGTGGTGATTTGACCTGTTTGACCCGTTTGACCAAAAGTTTCACCTGGTTTCACCTGTCACCAGTGACCAAAGTTTCGTCAGAGATGAGTCTCTGGTTTCGTCTGGTTTCACTGGTTTCACCAGGTTCGGAGATCATTTTGGGATTTTGGTTTCCCAAAAGCCAAGTTCCATAGGGCGCGCTGCGAAAAATTACCCACCAGCGCCCACGCCCCTCATCTGACTCTCTCCTGCTCATACCCCTGGCTTCATGCAAAGATATTTCATGACATCTCAAAAAGCACATTTTATAAAACTTGTTTTATCTATATCTCGAGGTTAAAACTCTTTTTCAAAATGGAAATAGGTCAATTTTTACGGTGCAATTCGTGTTTTTCGAAACAAGATATTAAAAATTCTCCATTTTCCCTGACTTCCTGCGGTCATATTTTCTGCAACACGTGCCTTTCTAAAGGTATGTATAAGAAAAATAATGACGAATATTTATTTAAGAGTTAATAGTTTCTTCGTCACAAAAATCGGATTTTCATTCTTGTCTGTCAATTCAACTTATTTCACAGTTTCACTTGCTTCAATAATAATGAGACTTTCTTTTATTTGCGTCTTGCGAACGTTAGCGTTGCAGTAATGCTCTCTACGACCTCTTTTTTTCTTTTTTTTAAAGCCAAATTCGATTTAAAAGCTTAAACAAAAGATGAATGAATATATGCACGCATATATATATATAAATACGATTTAATAGAATATTAAATCGTATATATTTATATAAATACGATTTAATAGAATATTAAATTACTTTTTCCTTGTACTTAATTTTTTAATTGATAAATACTGTTTTTATATTCAGCAGGAAATACATGTTTATATTGTAAAAAGAACAATGTCTTGTCGTTGATTCTAACGGATTCCGTATCACCACAAGTAAAATATGTCTTCGAACCCTTGGAAAATAGTTTCGAACAGTTGCGATTAGCTTTCATCTTTCAAAAGACACAATCGCAGATCACTCATCAACGTTTGGTTAACCTTGTATGTATCAACAATAAATAGTCATTTTGAATTGAATTTTAATATTTTTTAACCAAAAAATTGATCTCAAAATAATGATATAGATTCAAAAGTTAAATTAATATATTTTTAGGAAAAAATGTACCCTGACATGGTATCTCAATTTGTACAAATGTGTCAAGAAAATAAACTTTTGAAAACAGAATTAAAATTTACTCAAGAAAATCTAGACAAATATAAGCAATACGCTGTCGCAGCATCGTCAGCACAGGCAAATTCTACTTTTTTTGAGGCAAATGATATTCAGAGGTAGTTAAAATGATTTTTTATTTTAATTTTACTGACGGAAAAATGACCGTGAATTTTGTTCTTTGATTAGTAGCCAACTCACTGTACTTAGAATATTTGTAATAGAACACACTATTTACATTTATTTATTTTTATACATTATTTTAGCCACATGGTGTTTTACCCATCTCCAAGTCCTACGACTGAAACTCAGCCAAATAATAAAATTACTTCTCTAATACCTTTGAATCAACGACTTCATACAGTTCGAATGACACCCAGTATCATAAAAAAATCAAAGAAGAACGTATTGTTCGACGATAGAAAAAAGTGATTGTATTGGGAAAATAGTTATGGACATTGCTGAGGAGGTTTTTTTATTAATTTTGACAAATCAAAAGCACGAAAGAATGCTCAGGTACCAATGGATATTATTTTATGTTTAATTAATAAACAAATTTTTTTTTTGCTGCAATGAAGCCACAATATTACATTTTTTCTCTTATATTTCTTGTGTTTGAAAAATCAGTTATCAGAAAAAAAAATATGGAAAAGATTTCTATTGATGTAATATTAGTATGTACGGAAATTGACATTTATATATCTTTATAAGAAAAAATGTTTTAAATACAAAAATATTTCAAAGTATGTAGTACATATACCATTTATTTTTCTTCCTAATTTAAAATTGGCGCCGTTTACTTTATCCCCCTGTGGATTGTCACTCAACTACATTCATGATTCACAAGTTCATACACATTTACACACAATTCGTGTTTCTTGATTCTTCAGAGTTCAGATCCAGACTTCAGAGTGTTGACTGTGTTGAGTGGTTCACGTTCAGTGATGGTTGCAGATAGTGGTGGTCGTGAACCTGTTTCTTTAGAACGTTCCTAGCAGTTCCTAGTTTCCTTTCGAATTATCGCACTTTCGTTTTCCTTTTTTCAATCCGTCAGTAACAAAAAATGTAAATAGTACTTGGAAAGTTTTAACCTTAAAAACGCCCTGAGTCTCGGTCGTGTAGCATCAGACGAAAAAAACTTCGCAACAATTGTTTATTATGATTTCCCTAAAAATGATTCGCACATGAGCGAATTTTTAAAATTATTTTATTTGCGTCGTAGAGTCGACAGAACACAAACTTATGAAATCTTGATAATAGTGTTGGATTTTTAAACCGACTAGATCGGTATATAAATCATCGAAGAGATTGAACCTGGGGCGAATATTCGCTCAAAGAGTCGAGTGCAGTATGCTCAGGGTATGCGAATTGAGAATATTATGGCTGCAGGAGAGGCAAACGTCACAAAGCCTCGTCAGGAAAAACAGTATGATTACCTGCTGAAATTTCTCCTGGTAGGAGACAGCGATGTTGGAAAACAGGAAATTCTCAGTGGTCTCGATGATGGAGCAGCTGAATCTCCATTCTGCAGTGGCAGTGGTAATTTTATTTTATTTTATTTTCATAGTGTAACAATATTTAATTTTTATATTTATTAGAATATAGTATCGTAAATTTATAGAAGCATTTATCATTTAAGTTTTATATTTTTGCACACAGTAATCTTGAAATAAAATTCTTTATAAAGGAATCAACGACTTTGTTGCAGCCTATAAAACGACCACAATTTTATTGGATGGAAAGAGGGTTAAATTACAATTATGGGACACTTCGGGGCAGGGAAGGTTTTGTACAATTATTAGGTCTTATTCTCGTGGAGCTCAAGGAATACTCTTAGTTTATGACATTACTAACAAATGGTCCTTCGACGGGATCGACAGATGGCTTAAAGAAGTAGAAGAGGTAAATGCCCTTAGACAGTATTTTTAAATTTCCATTATTATTTGAATATTGATTTTTCACATCTATTGCAAAACTTAATCAATATTCTCGTTTACTTGTAAGGAACTATAATTAACGACATATCTATTTATTTTTATCAGCATGCACCAGGTGTACCAAAGGTATTGGTAGGCAACCGTCTTCACTTGGCTTTCAAGAGACAAGTGTGTGAAAGAGATGCCGAAACTTATGCCGCTAAAAATCGCATGGCTTTCTTTGAAGTTTCGCCCCTCTGCGACTTTAACATCAGGGAGAGTTTCTCAGAATTGTCTCGAATGGCACTCCATCGTAATGGCATGGAGAGATTATGGAGATCAAATAAAGGTAGTTCTCAAAATTATTTTGGAAACCTTGGAAAGGTCATTAAACTTTGAAACCGGATTTCTGTAACAATCCTCAATTCATTATTTTTTAATTTTTATTATACATAATTTTGAAATTAAACTAGTTATTTTAATTTAATAATTCTTTTCAAGTTCTAAGTCTTCAAGAGCTTGCCTGCCGAGCCATCGTAGCACGAACAACAGTTTATGGCATTGATCAGCTTCCTCTACCCTCATCGATTAAGTCTCATTTGAAGTCTTACGCGATGACGACGACCTCTCAGCTTCGATATAACGGAAGCCGACCCATGTGTCCTCGTGCAAGTTTGAGTTCGCATCACCGGAAACTCAGATTTGTGAAAACAAATCACAATGGTTTGTCTACTCCAGGTAGTTCGCCCGGAAGTATAACTGACTCGCGTACGAGTTGCGTTGGACGTAACTCGTGCTCGATATCCTGAGGGTAAAATCAAACTGATCTTTGATACAAAATTTGGTGATCCGACTATTCTCTCTCTCCAACGTCGTTTTTCTTCAAATATTACAAGAATATGACATTAGTTAGGTATACTGGCAATCGAATAATTGATAATATGGAACGTACTAAAGTTACAATTTTGTTTACAATATGTTGATGCTTAGGTACAGAGTTTTAAGAAATCCACAAATGAGTTTTTTGTGATCTTAGACAGTACTTATAAGAATTCTTTCAGCTTTAAGTTCCGAATTCAACGAATTTTGAGGAAAAAATACTTATTTTCTTCAGAATTCATTATGGTTTTTATCGACAATTGAGATTATATTCTCAATTTTTCAGTCTTCTTGTTTAATGAACGTGAAAATAATTTATCTTGTTAGTTAAATTGAATACAGTTTATTCCGAGTTTGCAGTTTAAAGCATTTCTATCACTATTTTCAAAAAATGTCATTTTCTTGTAACATAGTATTATTTTTCCAACCTTGGGACAAAGATTTGTGGATCTTGATTGATTATCCATTACCAAAATTGTTATCTAATGTTAAGTAAAGTGTTAACTACGTAGAGCAAGTTAATTTTTGACGAATACTTTACTACTTTATTGCATAAAGACCTCGATACAAAGTTTTCGTTATCGGTCCAAAACCAACTTACACTATAAAAAAAGAGTGCAATCTTTTACTCAACCGTCCTAATTGCGTTATAAAGATAAAATTTCGAACACAGCAGCTTCAACTTCGATTTCTCGGAGGCTCATAATAGTAAATCGCTTAGAATATTTTAGATCTGTGAATACGAAGATGTCGATTTGTTTTTTATTTATTTGTTTTTTTTAGATGGCGTTGATTTGTAGTGATACTGTTTCGTACGAGTTAAAGTCGGTGTTTAATCTTTGGACGTAATCGATATACGGGAACTCGAACGAAACCTATTTTTGTATATCTTGTAAAAAGTATCTTAATTGTTTAATTGCAAATCACGATTCATGTGCTAGATCGTAAAACTTTCAGAGAAACTAACTGTTTTCTGTAGACGGTAGATTATTGTGGTTCAATGAAGAGAAAAATGATGAATGACGAAATAAAAAATATTAAACTTGATTTTTTAAAAAATGAAAGTGCACCATGTAAGGCTGACCACTAACTATGAACGCGTTATATGTATTACAAATTTATTTTACAGATTAACAGTTAAGAGTAAAGGGATCTGTATCATAACATCAAAATATACTTGTAATATTTATTTATAATTATACTATAAATAATAAATACCAGATTTCGAAAAAGCAAAATTCTTATATTTATTCAATTCGTTGTTCTTTTATTTCCAAGACAAATGATGACTGCTTTTTTATGTCAATTTTGAGACTTTTTCGTAGTAAATTTTTTTTTATAATGTTATATTCGTGCATAATATAATTTGATAGGAATGTCTTTCGCAGAGAAAGGATTTTCGAATGAAGGAGATGAAAGAATGCCGTCAAATCCGGCGGGTGAAGGAGCTCACAGAAATGTGCCACGACAAATGGAGGAGATTTTGAATTTAACAAAGTCGATTAGCAGACTTTTGGAAGATTGCAGCATCGATTTGAAAGTTACGGTTTCGGAAAAACAGTGGAGAATTGTAGGTTTAAAGCCACTAAATCAACTTAGTTGGCAAACATCTGTTGTGGCTAGGACCTACTTTACAGACAAAGATTTGGACGAAGCCTTTCAAACTCTCCTCACAACTGAAAAAATGTTTACGGGACATCTATCTTATTTCTTAGGTGAGGATTTTTTTCAAGTGCCTTTTGTATTTTTCTAATCTGTATATTCTTGCTACAAGGATTCATATTTAGATAATTTTATATAAATTAAACTGATTATAGAATTTAATTTGAAATTAATTAGTTCTAAGCACTTGGACTGAAATAATTTGAATAATTGCATTGTTTTAAACTCCCTATAATTACTTAAACTTTCACAGCACTCTTAAAAGGTGAAGCGCCACCGGAGATGAAAGAAACTATACCAATGTCAAATCAAATTTCAAGTTTAATGGAAGCTAACGAGCCAAAATTAAATCAAACTGTGGATCCCCTCGATCTTTCTTTTATAGAAGACCAAAATATATTGAGTACTAACCGAAGTATAAAAACTCGTAAAAATTCTATATCCGACGTTCAGCAATCATTCAACGATTTAATGAAAGCCAAAATCAAATTTGATACAAAGTTTATAAGTTTCAATTGTATATTGGGTGGAAATAATTGTTCATCAATGGATTCTTCAAAATGTCTCTGTCAAACCTGCTCCAGCGTTTTGGTAAATTAACAAAAAAGCAATCGAATAGAATTCTTATTGATATTAAAAAAATACATATCTTTTATGTATATTAAAAGATAGATATATTTTATGTAGGGAACTGTAAATGAGAAAAAAGTCGTAAGTGATTTAACAACCGGACCAAGACGAAGTAAAAGAATCAATCAAACAAAACGTTTAACACAAAAACGTGTTGGAAAAAAAGGAAAAATATCTAACTCTTTAGATAAAATTTATGAGCAACATTTAATTTCAAACGACGACCAGACAGAGTCAATGACTTAGTGTTTTCTTTCAAAATGTAAAATGTGCTTGCTCTACGATTTTTCAAATCAATTCTCACATATATTTCAAAATTAAAAGCCACCTTTATTTGATTATCAGCGATATTAGAGGTTGTTGGCGATTGGAATAAAAACGAATTATTTTTCACGAGTTCTTTTTATTAAATGTTATTTCAGTTGCGCAAATGTACATAAAAGATAATTTATACCAGGCCTTAATTTTTGTAAAGAACCAGATATTGACAGTTATTCTATATCAGAATGTAATATAAAATTCTATTCTTCCCTCGATTGCTGGTTTTGTAAGCACTATTTGACAAATGGTCTAAATAATTACAAATCTATTATTAAATGCCACTTATTAAACCTCATAGTTCGTTCCTTTTAAATCTTTAAATCAAACAATCACAGACGCGAGTATAACGTAAATACTTAAAATTTTACATGCATTAGTTTTAGTTACACTAAAACTAAGATAGCAATAGTCGAAAGATCAGAATCAGGATGGAGCAATTTGATTTAGAGCTCATTTTTAATTCCAATCCATTCAGGTTGAATAAGCTAAACTTAAAAAAACTAAAAAATATAAAAATAATTAAATATTGTAAATAAGTAAAAAAAAAGTAGATAAATAAATAAAGATGTCTTGTTCCATCCTAATAAAAATACTTTACAAACTCCTTGTACATTTTTTACGTCACAAAACGGCGATAAACTTTATAAGCACGCTATTTTCTATTATAATATGCACCAATTAGTAAAAAAGAGATGCATAGCTACAGCGATTTTCGAGCAATTTTGAAAATAAAAAAAAGACCAATATATTTATAAAGTAGAAAGGATTTGTTAATCCAGAAAAAAATTTGTAATTTGAGTCCTGTCTTTGATGTTGAGTTATATTTACAGGTAATTGTATAATATACAATAATATTATTGCATTGTATACAATAAATAAATCTAAAGTCTTTAAAATTATTTGATAAACAGATGGAAAAAATTTGTTTTAATTAGAAATTTCGAAGATTTGATTGAAAAACCCATACTAATTTTGTACCGCAATGATTGTTTGAAAGAAATTCGCCAAAATTATGGAAGATTATGATACATATTCTTAATATAGATTTGAAAAATACTTGATGCATCTCAGGAATCTAATAATAAATTCAAACAATCTATGCTGTACTTAATAATAAAATTAACATTTTTTGTTTGATCGTTTCTAACTTAAGTTGAACTTGTTTATCAGTTAAAGTCTGAATTCATTATTACACAAAAGAATAATGAGACTGAAGTTTGCACTTTTACGATAAACTAAAATTAAAATAAGGTTTTATTCTAAAACATACAAGATACAACATTTTCTGGTGGAAAGTAGTTGTATACAATGCATCGTGCAATATCTACAGTTGGATACAAGCTTCAGTACCCGAATCCGGATTCGCTTACTACACTGGTGTACTTGCTTACACCAGGCTTATTAAGATACTCAAAGAGGAAACAAGTGAGGAAGATTTTGAGGAAGAGCCTGATTATAAAAGGAACAGATCAACGTGTTGCCTAGATGCGCCGCTCTAAAAAGT
>JAUESI010000010.1:13014311-13044583 GCA_032275145.1 Synergus laeviventris | reverse complement strand
TTTCTGGCCTACAAGAAATCTATGTATCAGACACAGAAGTCGACTCTCAAAAGTGAGAGAAATGCTCCACAAAAACTGAAGATTATTCGAAAACATTCTCCACAGTTTTTCACTCTTTATTTGACTTCTGGGTCTCGATGTTGTTGCGATTTTAATATTAACAACGTTTATTAACAATGGATGAAGTACGCGAGGAGTACAAAACATTAAGGAGTTTATTTTTAATTATTTTCTATTTTTGTTTCGTTTTTATTTTTATTTCGATAATACATAATTTGATATACATTTTCAAGTCATTAATGTCGAATTTACTATAAATTTTATTAGCACCTATAATTTTAGATTCTTCAGAATATCAAACCTTTTGAATTGAAAAGCCTTTGAATTTGGAATTCTTTTTTTTAAATGCTTCCAAATTTGAAATTGCTTGAAATTCAGTAGGTCAGAATTAGGAAGAAATTAGCTTAGAAAATTAAAGATGTATGTGCTTAACGTGCTCCTTGAATACACACAGCGTGCGATAAATAAATAAATGATAATATGTACTTGAACTATGCGCAGAGATAAATGTTTTATTAGAAAATAATGGGTACAATAAGATTCAAATAGGAGATATATATCTATGGGCTTACAAATAGCGATCAACTAAAATATACGTTTCCTATTGAAGAGAAGTATTCTTAAATCCTAGAACCTGAAAATTAATTATAAGTTTTATTATCTAAGTGCGAAAATTAGAGCGATTTAAAGTAAGAGAATTAGAGAGAATATTGGACTCCTAATTACGATATAAATAAGCTACGACAGGATGCTTTTTAATATCAGAGAACCTGTTATTGTGAAAAATCCATGGGTAACCCATCCCACCATGTAATAAAAACTTAAATTCAACATAACATCTTTGCTAATCTCAAAATCACTTTGATTTTTTTTTCACAGAAGCTCTAGCGTAGAAAATTCTCATCGACACTCTAATTTAAGAAAGAACAATATTATCTAATATATTTAATTATAAGAAGTACTTGTATTCCAACTCTGTGTGTTTCTACTTTCATAGGAATTTCTAAATTTATCAACTACTCGAATTTTTCTATTGTCAGTAAAAAAATTGCATAAAATCGTGAGATTTAACGATATTTTAAGAAACAAGTCGAAATAACAATGGACTCAAAATTTTGATTCCAATTTATCGAGATATTTCACAGTTCAGGGTTTTTGAGACCAAATAATAATCAGAAACTAAGCATAAAGCAATTTTGGAAGTTAATTTTCTTTGATAAATTATTAAAATTATGGAGCAAAAGTATAATCAATAGGATTAGAGAAGTAGGTGTTTAGCTGTTTTCCGAGTTGTATAAAATACAATCTTTTAGATTGTACAATACGGGATGTAAATAGAATTTATCCGAATTTGAAATCAATTTTTAATGACAAGAAAAATGTGAATTTTAAAGAGAAAGTAGAAACGGTGTGGATAAGTGGATAAAAGGAAGATCGTACGTTTAATTAAGGCTTCACCCAACACCAGCTCATTGTAATATGATAGATAATTGTATGAATTTAAATTATACACACATTGTAAAATTGTGTGCAAAAAAAGAGTGACGAGAAAAATTTATCATTTATATAAGTTGTAAAGTTTAAAATAAATCAATAAAGACTTTATTGTACAATTTTGTTTAAATTTTGCCCTTTGAGCTTTTAATTTCGTCTTTGTTGAGGGATTTTACGATTAAAAAGGAAAACGATTAATTGATAAAATAAAAATATATTTATGTACAGATGTAATATGAATTACAAAACCTGTGTGAGATTTGCACAGGCGTACAATTGAAAAGATCTTAAAGTAAAGTGTTAGTTTCAAGAAGTGAACTAGTTTTATGGCATGCTAGCGATCATTTTTAGAGGTTGATCAAGATATTTGGCTAATGCTTGAGCCTTTTCTCTCAGAAGTCCGAATCCGACGTTTTCCCTTGCATAAAGACATAGGAGTAAATTCGCAACTTCGGTAATGACAACTTTTCCCTCCTGAAAGTTAGGCAAGATTTCATTTTTTGCAAATCACATAGATACTTCAGAGTTATTTAAATGAAAAATGGTATAAAGTTCGTGCTGGGCCAGTTAATTAAAATAATTAATTAGTTATAGTTAAAGTTTAAACTTTTTAAACTTTAAACTTGATGACTATGTATATAAAATCTTACCAAACAATCCATTAAAACAAACTGAAGCTCATCTTCTTTGAAAGCATTACGTCCGTTTTTTTCGTATGCGGACCAAATGCTGCTTGTTATAGCAGCTGTAACTCTCGCATCCTTATCACCATATCCGCTGTATGCTAGCAAACCACCGTCTCTATTTAGTAATCTAAATCAAAAACATGACAATACATATAAAAATGAATTGTTAAATATTTATTTGCAAAATGAGCACTAGGATGATTTAAAATAGCACATTTTATCATGTAGTTATTTAAATCACACCAATTAAATAAAAATACCTAACCTATATCCAAACTGATTCAACTGTAAAAAATTTATTAATATGGTAATCAAATAAGTTTACTTACAAAGTATTTTCGACTCCCCCCGTGTTCGCTTGACTCAAAACTTGAGTAAGAGCTTTTGGTCTCAACATTATTGGTCTTGATTCTTAGGATACTTTTTTAAAAAGAAATTACATTTGCGTCAAATTTTACAATAATGGTTTCACAAGTATGTAAATTTACACTTTTCTTTTTAAAGATCTTCGTTCATTGGTTTTTATTTTCGTTTGTATGTAAATCCTTATAATGCTTGCAATGACCGTTTAGGTTTATCTCGATTATCTTTTTGAGGTTATGGCCCATGACGTTTGAAGGTTTGACGCGAGAGCTGTCAAAGTGTCAACGTCAACACTGTCAACTATGATCATTATATCAGAATCAGATCTATCAGATTATATCAACCAGTTCTTTGCGAATACTCGGCAATCGTATCCTCACGTATCCGACGTCTGTGAGCGCTGTGAGTTCTGTAACGTATATACGTCACATATTGATACATATTGCATATATCACCATATATCACATTATATATGCACAGTTTTCACATGATTATCCGTGATTTGAACATTTAAACCATTTGAACAGTGCTGAAGAGATTTGTGCCTGATTTTAGTATTATTATAATAATCAGTCTAATAAATATCTGATAAGGATATTATACAATAATAGAGCATGAATAAATTGTTTATGTTTAAACACAAAAAAAGTCTTCCTTGTTAATTGTTGAAACTTTTTATTAACAATGTTAATCTTTGACGAAGATTTGGAAATTAATTCATTACCAGCAGATGTTTATAAGGAACTTGTAAATGAACTTGATAAAGACTCAGGTTGGCGACTGCTTGGACAATTTGTTTACAAGGAGCTGGGATGTTCTGGGTAATTTATCAAATATTATAACAAATATATAAAATATGCTTTTCAATTTTTTTAACCTTGCTTTTTATTTATTAATAGGAATGAAAATTCATGGATTCAAGCATTGGAACAAAATAGATCTTCGAGAAATCAGTCACCTGCAGAAAAACTTCTATTCGAATTACATACAAAAATGTGTACGGTTGGAGTTCTGAGTTATTTATTTGAAAGATGTAATTTGCTGAAAGCATTATCAATTTTGTCTTCTCCAGGTAAGGTTTATTATTTTTAAAACTATCTAGTAAAATGAATATCGAAAAAGGAAATTCTTTTGTTGATATCCTTAAATTTATGTGTTACAGAACCTATAGTCATTTTACAACAACCAAATTTGAATTTAAAGTTGAACAAAGTTAATGTCGCTTTGGATCAACAATTGAAATTGATTTGCAAAGCTGTTGGAATGCCTCCTCCGAATTATACATGGTACCATGAAAATAGTCCTATTCCCGGACATACGACGGAAGAATTAAACATTAAAATAACGAAGTAAGGATTTATAATAATAAATAATAAGCTGTCTTTTTTTCTTATTTTCCGCCTCTTTTTTTTTAATACATTTCCCAGATTTTTCATAGTTGCAAATAATTCTACAAAATATTTACTTTAGAAATATAATAATTAATAATTATTTATAGGGTGGAACAAGAAGGCAATTACAAATGTAAAATATACCAAAATAATACGGATGGGTGTCTCAGAAGTGAAGTATTTACTGAATCAGTTTTTCTAACAATTAAGCCAACGACTGTCGTAATCGAAGAGCAACCACAACCAACTTTATACATTAAGGAAGGAGAAAAACTGACTCTAAGCTGCAAAGTAAATTGCTATCCAATTCCTCGGTTTCAATGGTTCAGAGATAATACAAAACTGGACGAACAAACTTCAAATATATTTTCTGTAAATATTTATCTTAAATCTAAAATATATTCTTTCACATTTTTTCATTTCCTTGACAGTTATTTTCATTGTTAATTATTTCTCTTTAATTAATCTATTTATTACAGATCGAGAAATTTAATAGCAGAGATGAGGGGAAATATTACTGTCATATTTTTAACGAAGTTAGTGAAGCTTACACACAAAGAAGTTACGTGATGGTAAATTAAATAAATAAATATATATACTGTAAAACTAGAATAGTATTTTGAAAATATTTAGAGTTTAACAAAGAATTCATTTATCTGATAAGGTGGATCTTCCAAGACAAAAAGCAGTTGCAAAAATTGCGTTGCTCATCGCAAACCAAGATTACGAGTACCAAACAAAATTAGCTACGCCTAAAGCAGACGTAGCTCGAATTGCTCAAATCTTAGAGAGTATTGGATTCACAGTAACTTGTTTAATAAATCTAACTCTTGTGGAAATGAGGAACGCTGTAAGCGTTTTTAGTGAGGCGTTAGTGGAAGGCGTATATAGTAACAATTTTTATTCTAGTCGTCTACCAAGTTTAATTGCTATAATTATATGCATAAAACGAAAATTTGTATTTTCTAGGTTTGTTTTACTTCGCCGGACACGGGTTTAAAATGCAGGAAAATTACATGCTTCCTGTTGATGCGCCAGAAGTTTATTTGAGAAATGATGCTATTTGCGAAAGTCAATTATTATCTGCGGTTTTGAAAAATGATCCTGCTCTTTTCGTCACAATTTTGGATGTATGCCAAACTGTGCCTTCTAAGTAATTTCACTTTTGTTTCAAATGAATATTTTTTATTTTACAACATATAAGTTTTTTCTTTTAAAAGAAAATATTACCAATTTTAAACGAAAATCTTATTCTAGGGAAATTAATCCTGTGATTCACAAAGAAGTCCCTCTAATCAATGAATACAAAGGACGAAAAAATTTGAGAAACTTAATTCAAGCCTATTCGACTTCTAGTCATCGCCCCAGTTACGAACGAAGTGGTAGAGAATGTGGAGTTTACGTAAAACATCTTAGTAAATTTATTGATAGGGACATACCAATCAATAGGGTATTTGAAGAAGTTGGAAAATGTAAGTCACTGCAATTTATTTATTCATCCGTTTGTAGGGTTTAAATTAATTTGATTAATATTGAGAAATTATTATATATTCAGCTATCGATACTTGGTTGAAAGGAACAGCTCGAAATCAGATACCGATGGTTTCATCAACAATTACGAAACCTTTTCGCCTTACAGATTCAATTTTAGGCGGTAATTAAAATTTCTCTATAATAAAGAAATTATTTCTTTCGTTCTGTTAACGAGAATTTTTTCAGGAAAACCTCCTGAGGCTATTAGCAATTTCAATCGCATGACAGCGTTTCCGGACAAAATTGTTAATATAAACTTTGAGAAATGCGAAATTAAGGGCAAGGTTTTGGTTTCTCGTTTCATGAAACCTTACTTGAATATTGTGAGAATTAGTTTACTCAACGCAGAGGATTATGAAGTTAATTTTTATAATTCTGTGCCTTCAGAGAGAAACGATTTGTATCAGAATCCTAAGAAAAATGAATGTTGGGTGCGCAGTCCTCAATTCAGTAAGGTAAGCTTATTTTAATTTGAGATTTACTTGAGTTATTATAGAATTGTTGCAGAAATTGAATATTACTAACATTATTTTTTTTATTATTAATAGGGACCACTAGTCATTTGTCTTTTAAAGAATGGAGTACCAGTTGGTGCAACATTATTTGATGTTATGGAATTTGTTCCAGCTTTACTGCATCGATTAAAGTAATCATACGTAGACAATACAACCTTTTTTTATAAGAAAATTTAATATTTTAAAAATATTTTTTTATATTTCAATGTTAAAAAATTGAAAATTTCAAGAACAGTCACATTTACTAATTACAAGCAATGTTTAATAAAAAATGTAATCATAAAAAACGCAAAGCTGTACGTAAGTAAAATATCAACAATATATCTATATACTTTTTTAAAATAAAAATATCTTTATGTATTTTTATGGACCATTTATATTTTTGATCAATTATTAAATCCAATTTCATATCGAGAATGTGTTTATTTGTTTTTGAACATTTAAAATTCGCGGGTCTTCGCAGTTTAAACCAATCAAGTAACGGCATGAAAGTAGGTATGTCAAGATGCGTTTGGTTTTGAAGTGTGAAACTGTGAAAGTGTGAACGCGGCACAGCCAACACATGGTGTCGTCAGGTGTCGTTTCGTCTTTTGGTTAGGTTCAACTATTTCGTTTTCATGTTTTCTTTTCCTTGAATAAATTATAAAAAACAAAGTCACAGAAAGGAATGTGAATAAGTTTTATTGTCATTGACCCCTGAAATAAATTTTTTAATCTAAGTATAATGAGTGCTTCAAGAAAAGGTCCTAACATTTTGGTGACAGGTAAGTGACAGCTTTTATTTTTTTGGCAGTAATTTTGTTTTCGTTTTGAAATTCAATAACAAAGGAAATGCATTATAGGAACACCAGGAGTTGGAAAAAGCAAGTTATCTCAAGCTCTGGTAGAAAAGACTGGATTAGACTGGGTTGATGTCAGTTTATTGGCGGTAAAAAACAAGTGTATAGAGGTCGAATTCGATGTAGAGTATCAATGTCAGATTTTGGATGAAGAGAAGGTATTTTATTTATTTTTTAAAACTGTTTTAGAGTATGGGAGAGTCAGGCAATACCGCCCACTTAAGCTTTTCTTTATCAATAACTTTAACTTTTAACTGAACAGAGATATGAGTCCTTATCTTCAAAATTACGCTTTAGGACAATTATGAAAGATAAAAATGTTGATTTATCATCGCAAAGAATACAGTTTGGTACAGTTTATTCAAAGACACAAGTGAACGGGGTTATCAGACTTTCCCCTAAATTTATATAGTCACTCATTTTTCTTTTTCTTTTAAAGTTACTCGATCTGATGGAAAAACCAATGAGTGAAGGAGGAAAAATAGTTGATTACCACGGAGCCGGATTTTTCCCCGAACGTTGGTTCGACATAGTTTTTGTTCTAAGAACAGATAATACAATTCTCTATGACCGTTTAAAAACTCGAGGTTACAGTGGAAAGAAACTAGAGGATAATATTGATTGTGAAATATTTCAAATAATATTGGACGAGGCCAAGGAATCCTACAGAGATGAAATAGTTCACGAATTGTATAGCAATACACCAGAACAAATGGAAGAAAATATAAACAGGATATGTACATGGATCGATCAGTGGAAACTAGACAATCAAGCTTCATAAAATACACTTTGTACTTACTTGGTGATTGATTTATTCAATATTTGCATTTCTTTACCAAAAATAAGATAGCTTTTCAGTATCATAACTTCTTCGCGTAATTTTTAATATTCAAAATAAATTCTTAAATCTCGTTTATAGGTTTCAAATTATTTACATCTATCTTGATAAATTGGATGATTATTCCAAAATTCCTAGATCTTGTTTAATATTTTTTAGTCTATTTTCTATGCTAGCGTAGTATTTCATTTTTATTAACAACTGCTTTGCTGCTTCGAGATCCTCATTTCTAAAGGCTTGAGAAACTTTTCTGAAAGAAGTACTCATATATTAACAGGTTTACAGAAAACTTATGGTTTATTGAAGTATAAGCTTCGATATTTACTTTATTAAAGCAGCAAGGGTTTCCCTATTTTCTTTAATTAATCGAATTGCTGTTTCTTTGTCCTTAAAAGCTTTTTCCACTTCTTCATTGCTTTCCATAATTTCCATTAAAAATTCAGGATCTACGTTCGTTGTACTTTCAGTCAATATTATATTATTTAATTCCAAAAGATACATTCCTCTTTCTAGTGGATTTAATAACGTGTTGTATGCTTTGTTTATCAATGAAGACAATTTCTCTGATATCTGCTTCTCTTGCTACAAATTATAGTATATATTTAGTCTTCCAATATTCGATTTCATTAGTTATCAGTATGTGCAAAATCCTTCAGTATAATATTTAAAACTTACTTCTGATCTGTTGCCAAATTTATCAGGATGCAATCTATTTTGCATCTCCCTATATTTTCTCTTAAGATCATCCTTATCGACATCAAAATCCTTCTTTATTCCAAGAGTATCAAAATACGTCAATTCCTCAGGCATTTCCTGTAGAGTTTTGCATTTTGAACAAAACAACTCGGATTTATAAGGAAACTTGCAATTCCAACACTTGGCTAAACTATCACTACAATATCGTAATTGCTTTGGCTTAATTGACAAAGATACATTCTTTGTCGCATGACAAGAATGATACAATCTACAACAATTTTGTGTTTTCGGAACCTGTGCTCTACATTTAATTAAATTTAAAGAAACACCAATTATTTTAGAATTCATTTTTGATCCTTGCAAGATTGAAGAACATTGATCGATGTGAGTGACCCAGACCGGAATGACAGAAATTTGAACTTTTCGGGTATATTATAGATAGATACGACAGGTTTTTAATTAAATTAATTATTTCCTGTAGGCTTCTTTTACCCTGAAGAAAAATATTTCTATATACTTATTAAATTGATTAAAGTAAATTTGACACGGCGTGCTTGCGAGTTTCAGGGGTTTCAGGTCTTATCAGGCCTCAGCTGACAGTAACAGATTTTTCGTGTACTGCGCATGGGACTGAGCATGTCAATTGTCATTTAAAGAACACGGCGCTGCAGTCGCTGCAAGTCGCTGTCGGCTGTCTTGTCTGAAACATGTCTGACAGCTTGTCACTTTAATTTTGAGAATTTAGAGCTTATGGTTTGAAATACTCTTTGAATTTGATTAAATTACGTTAAGATATTAAGTGTACTTTAGTACTAGGATTTAATAAGATCCGGTTGTCTTTGATAGTGGACAACAGTAGAAAAAAAAGTGTACTGGTCTGCAAGTCAATTTGATTTGAAACACAAGGGTTATGAGGCTAAAATATCTAGCCTTTAGAGAATTAGCATATTTTTTCAATGTTAGTGAATTAATTCCGAAAATTCATTATGGCTAGTAAATGTAAGGTATGTAAAAATCACTACATATTTTTCTAACCTATTCTCACTTTGGATTTTTGGTCTTATTAATATGAAATGTAATTCGAAATTTGTATTGCCTGTAAAAAGGGAATTTTAAAAGTTGTTTATTTCGTTTTCAAGAAAAGTTTTCTATTTTTTTAAAACTTAGTAATATGTGTTTTAGTTTTCAAATGAAGTTTGATTATGAAAGCAAATATAAATACTTTTTTATTCTTTCAATATGCATATGAAATATTTACAGTGATTGAGGAGAAGAATTTACTACATATTTTACATAACAAAAGGAAGATATCTTCTGTGACGCATATCTTTTGTAAATAGAAATACTTGTAGGAGTTACTAAGAAACTTTTAAGCCGTAAACATGAAAGCAATAAAGATTAGATAACTCTGAACATTTAAATTAATTTTTTCACCGATTATCTCACACTTTTTTATTCCCTCAGGTTTTAAGCATGTTGAGATCTTTTTTAATAAAAATATTGTTCCTGCTTGATATTATTAATATTTACTGGAACTGTGACTGAAACAGTAACTTTTTCAGCAATTTAATTCCTTATAGAACATTACTTCTCATCTCTGATTAATACCAATTCAACTTAAGAGTAAACACAATTTTTCTTTTTTATTTGCTAGGAATGCGGGTGTTTGTGCTCTCGATGTATTCAGAATGATAGAAGACATAGTGACATGCATCTGCATGCGGAGATAGAAAATTTAAGACAGCGTCTTATGGAAAAAGATAGTCATATCGTAACAATGGAAACTCATTTTCTGAACGAGGCTGATAAATTTCCAAATGGAGAACTGGCTTCTATGAAAGACGAGATGCTAATTTGGCAAGATAAATACGCAAGGCTCTACGAGGCTCACAAAAGAGTGCAGAAAGTGAATCAGAATCTGGAGGATAAACTTTTGAGAATCGTTGACAAATGTGAGACTGAGAAAGGTGCCTTTACAAAGGACATAGCAACTCTATCCCATAGATTAGCAGATGCCAACTACACTATTCACCGCTTAACCCATGATAATGTAAGCTTGGAACTTTTGGTTCATCAGAAAATCATAATTCATTACTTTTTAATTAATAGTTAAACTAATCGAGCTTTTATTACAGGAAAAATATAGGAACGATGTAAACTTAGCCATTCAACTGCTGCAGTGCAAACCATCCAATTTTATAGGTCAGAAGTACGATTCGGTGAGTAATTTATTTGAAGTATTTTTGTTTTGAATTGCCTTAAATGAAACAAAAATGATTAATTGTACATATGTTAGAAAGATAATATTTCAAAGTTGTATTCAATTTGTTTCCAGTTACCTCCTGAAGTGCAAGCGAAGGTGAGAACCTATATCGCCCAAAAGGGTCCCTCTTCCGAATCTAAATCTAGTGACGTAAAAAGTATAACTGTTCCCATATCGACGTTTCCACCAACAGCGATGGTCTACAACGTGACTCGGACCAGTGTCTCACAAAATGCAGATCCCACCCTTGATGACCCGAAACCTCCAGTTGATATTGTTTCCGCAGCAATCATGGCTAAAGTTCTCGAGGATCGAGAAAAAGAGAGAATTTTCGCTCGACATTGTGAGACCTGTTCTTGTCACAGAAGCGTCTTAAAAGTCGATTCTGAAGTACAAACAATGAACACTTCGGAAACCTCTACTTGCAATGAGTGTCAAAACAGGCATGACACTTCAAGAGGCGATGATTTCGTACAAGACGGTGATAAAGTCAGCGATAAAAAAGATCACTTCAAATACGACCGAGCGGCAAAGCAGTATAAACAAATTAGAGATTCCTACTCTCATTCTATTTTTTCTGATGTAAATGACTATTCCAAAACTATTAGTAAAGTAAGGACACAGAACAGTGATAATAGCGTGAGACACACAATTTATCAGTGTGTGAACGAGGTAGCAGAGAGCAAAAATAATCAAAAAACAGAAAGTTTTAAGACATCAAGTCGTTCAATTGGATCGAGAAGCTACTCGAGTTTCAGGAACTCGACCAAGCAGCAAAATTCTCTAAACTCGCAAAACATAACCGCTGAGACAAAGCTTCTGTCTCCGGAAAATTTCGAAGGTAAGCAAGAGGAAAAGGTTGACGCTGTGAAGGCATCTAAGAAATTTAATCACTGGAGTGATGCAGAAAAAGTTTTGATGAAAGGACGAGCTGCTCAGGTTGACATTATTAATGACAGGCTCTGGAAAAGCAGTTGGACGACTTCCGAGGCTCAGTATTTTCGTGAACCTGGAGTAGATAGTCGAATTCGTTCCGGGAAAGACACGCAAATAGACGTAATCAATGAGAGAGTCTGGAAGAATAACGGTAAATTTAAAACTAAGGAAGCTAAGCCGACGCAACTGACTCTAATAGAAGTTGCAAGTGCTGATGAATCGGTGAACAACAGCGAAACTAGGCCTGCTGAAAGCACAGTTAGTCCCAGTTTCAGCAGCGATAGTGTCATTTTTTCGACCTCTGATCCCTCAAGCATTTCAAGTGATGTGGCGCAGTCAACTAGCAAAGGTCTTTCTAAACAGGAAAAGAAAAGTTGCAATGCTGATTTCAAGACCAGCAAACAAGACAGACCTTCTGGACCTAGAACCTGTCTAATGAGAGTCTCAGGCAAGTCAAATAATATTCTTTTGGACAATGTTGGAAGTTACCAAACGGTTCTTTACTCAAACACGGTTGGGATTCCGAACACTGCTATGGTGCACGCTACAAGTTCTTGCAGATCTGGGAGAACTGCATCTACTAGTAGTGAAGAAAATTCCTCGATTTTGTCTCCCGACAATGTCCAATTGCAGAGAGTCGCAGAATGGGTGAAATCTTCAGTTCAACTTGATAAATCTGCTCCATTCGATAAACCTTCTCTTGATTCTGATAAATCTTCAGGTTCGGAAATGAAGATTAATGATGCTAAACATTTCGATAAAGTTCCACAGGACGAAGCGGTGAATATTAAATCGAAAAATCTTGTTGATAAGTCAGAGTCTTCCGAATGTTTGAAGAAGAATAGTGAGAAGAAAGAAAAAGATCTCATAACATTCGATCCAAGCAGCGATGAAGAGAAAGATTCGAATGTTGCAAACATGTCAAATGCGGTTTCTAGTCCCGAGATTGATTACGAGGTCAAGATCACAAAAGAGATGGAAGAAACTTATTTAAAATTAACTGCAAGTTTGGATCCTGTTGCTTTGAGGCTGTCTAGTTTGAGTGGTCCTGATTTGACGATCGAGAAGTATAGGAAAGATTACAAACGTCTTCAGACTCAAAAGCTTCCAGCCAAGTCAGGTTCGACCACGTAATATTATATCATGATTGTAGATGGTGTTTTATTAGTTCCTTAAAAAATGAAGTCTTATTTAGTTGTATCGTGGTGACTACTAAATTGTTTTTTCTGCTAGGGTGAGTTGAAGAAATTTTCTATTATTCTTCTTAAATTATTTTTATTAAATTTTATTTCATTCTATTTTTTATCATTTTTTTTCAAGATTAGAAAAATTTTTAATTATATAGAATTATTTTTTAAATATTTAATTAATGACTCACTCTTAATTTGCATTTACTACAGGTTTTGTGGAATTAAATTAGCTTCCTATAGCTTAACTTGATCTATTATGTGATTATCTAGATTACTCTACCAGTTTGCATTTGTTATCAAATTCGAAAATGGTCTCTTTTGAATAAAGTATTGCAAGATTGGATTCAATTTCTGCAATGCTCGTGACAATATTAGAAACAAGCCATGTGTAATGAAATAAAAAATAGACTCTATCAAGTTATTTGAGAACTCTTAATTTTATTAAAAATACTCTTCTGTCGTTAATTAATATTTATATTTACTAAAGATATTAAATGTTTTGATTTTCTTGATAACCGTGAAATGATATGATTAGACATTTTTATTTTGCCAATGTTGATTTCACTTCTTTGATTCAGTTTTGATCTAACTCTTTCACTTTTAAAACGAAGTCTTGTGCACACGAAAAATCAGTATTAAATAAATGTGCTCAGAAAACACGTAACGACAATATTTTATTCTATTACTGAATTTTTCAAAACATTTCTCTGTGTTTAAAGATTTTATAGACGTAGGGAATCTTTTTAAATTGAAATTTTATACGTCTCTTTTGTGACAAGAAAATCATTGTTGACGAGGAGAATTTTGTTTACAATAAATAACTCATTTCATTGAATTTTTATTCAAGTGAATCTATTTTTTACGAATGTATTTTTAACATAAGTAATTCTTAATTTCGATCAGATTAGGAATATAATCTACGTGTTGAGAATTATAATAGAGGCCTATTGTACTATTAACTAAAAAAAAAAGACTTGGAAGAAATAAATTTTCCAAAATATGAAATGGGTTTTCGGGGCAGTAAAGAAAGAGAAAGAATGAAGTATTGTTCTATTATGTAGAATTTTTAGAATGAAGAGAAATTGATTATCATTCGAAGTAAGAAAATTGTGAGAAATTCAGCTTTCAATTTAAATAGTATCAATTGTAGCTGTGTGCCAAAATATTTTTTTCGGGTTATATCTTTTATAAAAACTTTTATTATGTAAAGTAAATAAGGAAAATAAAGTATTTGAAATTAGTTAAATAGCGATTAAAATGTAAACGAACAGAAAGCCAAAGCTTGACCAAAGCCAAGTTTGAAGTAGTAAATATGATTTTTTAATAGTCATGAATACTATCGTAGAACTATTTACTTTTTCAAAAACTTTATTTACAATTATCGAATTTGTTGTCAAACAATTCTTTACAAAACTTAATGTTTAATTGGGATATATATTAATCAAATATTTTGAATACTATTCAACAAAACTGTGTATGAACTGAGTGTTCCTTCTGAAACTGCTTTCCTTATTTAATTAGAACATAGACCAATATCACATTTATTTATCTCAAAACTACGATACGAATTTTAAATGCAAATAGGAACTAGAACTATTGATGGGAAGTTAATTTTGTTTGTTCTACGAATAATAAAAATTATCAGGGGCAATCTTTAAATGCCTAATGTAATTTACGAAAGGCTCCTTAGTGTAAATATTGAGATTTAGTTATGCCTTATTATGATGCATTTCTTGCCGTTGTATTTATTAATTTTTCTAATTTAAACATTTTTAATCATTTTAGAATAATATTTTATTATGATAATGTAGTTTGACATTTAACATTTTTTTTGCACATATTTTGAAATAATTTTGAGGTGACTAATTGTTATGGGAGAACTCACGAAAGTTTTTTACCTCCGATTTCGTTGATGTTACGTTTAATACTTACCTATTTTTGATATTACGTATTTTAAAAACAGTTAGTCTGAGGAAAAAATATTTCAAAGGAAAGTTGTAGAGTTTGAAAAAATAAGCTGGAATAAATAAGGGGGTGGGTTTCTCCTTATGTCTCAATGTGACTGACCAGAGGTTTATCTCGACGGGTGATGATGCGAAAGATAAGTGCTTCAGATAAAATTTGTTGCTTGTAAAAAAACTACATCTTTTATGTTCTATACATTTTTCTTGAAGCACCATTATTTTTCGGGAAAAATGTATAGAATATAGAATATGTCTTTTTGTCCGTTTTGCAATTTTGTTACAAATATTTTTTAGTTTGACCTTGAAGATTGCATTTGAGTCAATATTCAGGGTGATTTTCGTAATTAGTAAGTTAAAATACATAAGTATACTTAGTCTCAACGAAATCAGAGTTATCGCTATTCTGGAAGTTTATCCATTATTTTAATTTAACTACCCATCTATAGTTTCATATAAATATGCCCAGACGACTAATAACTTTGACACGATCAAACTGTATCTTAAGTGTTAATATCTTCGCCGTTGTAATATATATACATATATATTATATTATATATAAAACAATTGATATAAGAATTAAGAAAATTAGTCTTCTTAGTTATAGGTAATAAAACAGTACGTGTATTGTTGTATCATATACATACAGTAGGCCACTAGAGCATACTATTGTTTACATATTCGACGTGTATATATATATATTGAAATGTGTAAAATATACGCATTTAAAATGAGAAAAGGCTCTGTAATTGGTATGATTTGAATTTTCTATTTGAATTTCAAATTGGATATAAATACTCGTTAGAAGCGTGTTTCAATTAAAGATGATTTAATTTTGGCCATGGGAATAAGATATAATTCAAATTAAAAAATATTAACGTTTCTTTTCAGAATTATAAGTATGTTTGATTCTTTAAAACATAAATTGCTAAATTTAATTATATTATTAAATGTTGAAAGTTTGTAACATTTCTTGGCTGTGTTTAATGAATTTTATTAGGTGAACATTCGATGCAGTATTGTGTTGAAACTTGAATAACAGATTGGTTCGTTATAGATGCAACTGTATACCTACAAGGAGAAGCCCAGCCCAGTTCTGTTCAATCAAGCTAATGTTTCCATAATTTGGTGCTAGCCTTCGATGGCTTAATGAATGAATGAATGGCCTCGTCTTCAATGCTTCGGCGATATAACATCCAGAATCGGTTTCCCCAACCCAATTGCACGAAAACCTTAAGTGTTCAATTTTGATTCAAAGCTCCGTTCAATATTCTCAGATTAGTCTTGTGAGTATGATTGTTATTTACATTTACTAGTAAACCAAAACCCTCTCGATTTTGTTGATTTCCTTCTTAAAACTTCAAGCTATTTAAAAATCAAGCAGGTTTGAATTACAATGTATGCGAGATTTTCAAGCCATTTCGTTATATCACTTTTTTTTAAAGAGGAATTTGAAGAAGTGTCTAGGAATTTTAAGAGATTTTTACGATTTTCAAGTGGAATTTTAAAGGAATTCATGGAATTTTAAGAAATTTTTGAGAATTCTTTAGGATTTTAAAGTACTTTAAATGTTGTGAAATGTTAAAAGAATTTTAAGATGCTTCTAGGAATTTTAAGAAATTTCAAAGAATTTTCAGGGATTTTAATTGTTGTCGTGAAATTTCAAGGAATTTTAAGTGATTTCAAAAGGATTCCAGGATTTTTCAGGGATTTTTCAGAAATTTAACGGATTTCAAGAGGTTCTTATGACTTTTAATATATTTTATCAGATTTAAGGATTTTAAAGTTTCTCAGGGAATTTTATTCAAGGATTTCAAATGATTTTTATGATTTAAAAAATATTTCGTAGAATTTAAAAGGATTTCGAAGGCAGTTTTGTAATGGATTTTAATCCCTTAAAATACCTTTAATAATAGTGTCAATTGTAGCAGTATGCCTAAATATTTTATTGTGTAGAATAAAATCAGGGAAATAAAGTATCTAAAATGAGTTTAAGTTTTTAAGGTATTTGAAGACATTTTTCTGAGCTTTAAAACATTTTGTGGAATTTTTAGGGATTTCAATTTTAATTAATTTCAAGTGATAAAAATATTTCAACGGATTAAAAAAAATGTTAAGGAATACTAAGAGATTTTGATTAATTTTAGGGATTTAAAGGAATTATGAAACGAGTTGAAAAGAGTTATCAAAAGTTTTTTTAGGGATTTAAAAATATGAAATTGAAATTGTTTTGAACACTTTTAAAAATGTTTTAAAATCTCTTAAAATCCCTTGAAATTTTTTAGTCATTTGAAATATTTTAAAATCCTAAGCAAAATCGGGTACATTTGATCGGTTAAATAAATTAAAATAAAATATTTTTGGGAATTTAAAAAAAAAAAAGTTCATCATAATAGACATCGGAAACTTCAACCTAGTAACATAATATATAGAAAGTGTTTTTATTTTTTCTATTATAAAAAAATATTTGACAATTTTTTGTTCTATTGTGTTACAGGGTGATTATAATGAATTTCACGAATAAAATAAATCTTTTTGCTTGGCGGTAAATATAAATATGTTCCTCTAAGCTGAAGGGGAAATTGAAAAACTTAACCGCGAAAAACCGGGAACTTCAAATCATCAGCCGAATTGCTACCATGGATAACTAAATCTGAATATATGTATATATACTTTTATGTACTTAGGGGACCTAAATATATTATAAATAGATTCACGATTGCTTCCTCGGAACCTTTTTGCACACCATGCCGGTTTGAAAAAAAGACCAGTCATCGAGACAGGAAGTTCCTAAATTCTTCCTACACTAAAAGTGTTCTGGTGGCAGTAACGGCTCTTAAAAAAGATTTGCAAATGCACGCGCACAAGAGGGTTGACTGTATAGTTTGCTGGTGGGGATGTTCGATGTAGAATCAAGATACGCACGTACTTTTCCTCGACCTAGATCCCATTTCGAGGTCAAGCAGGGTCACTTACGAGAACTCCAATTATTTAGGCTGGTCCTGTTTGTCTGACAATAGTCAGGTGCTTTTTACTTGATCAGTAGAACAAATATCACCCCTAATTTCTGGCTATTGAATATTCTTCAATTTCAAGTGGTTGCAATGTACAATATCAAAACTATAGCCTGAATATTTTTTCTGAAATTTCAGAGGATACACTGAATTTAAAAAGAAGCAGATGCAAGAGAAAAATTTTGTTTAGAATTAGGATATGAGTCATGAAATTATAAATTTCTTATTTGAACTCCTCTCCATGGGAAAAATAATTTCAAGACTGCCAATCGAAAGTAAGTTTCAGGAAATAACTGCATATACCTACGCACAAGTTTTCCTTCCTTATTTCAGAGAAGATATACATATGTGTATATAGTACACTGGAGAGCATGTAATTTTGATGCAGTCCTATTATTTTCACAGAAATTGCTGTACTTTTCTTGGTGCATGCTTACAGGTCATAGCTAGTTATAGTAGAGATATGCAACAAAATTATTATCTCGGATTACAAGTGATTAAATCAAATAACTAAATTAAGCAATTTCAGGTATGTTATGAGATCCATTATTATTTATTTATTAATTTAGTTTATTTTTTCTTAGTAAATTTGCACATATAATGAGATGTGTGGACCTAATATTAAAACTGGATTTTGAGTTCATGAAAAAGAAAAAATACTATATGTAAGTCATTCTAAAAAAGTGGTTTTAATCAATTTGTAGAATGATAAACTGATGCAATAAAATTAGGTACTCTTGCGTTATTTTCACCTTTTAAATCAAATTATTGTGTCGTATAAAACTTTTTGTCAAACGCAAAAGAAAAGTGTGTCGCTCTGAGATTCTCGTTACACTTAGAAAATACTCGACAAATGGTAGCTTTCGAAGCATCCTCATCCGTTACGATTCTTTGACATTTTATAATTTGCTTTCCACTTTCATGCATCCTGGAAGATTCTTTCTTGATAAGAAAAAAGAAATCTAATTTTTTAACAATTTATGGAATGTATTGAATTAAATACATAATTCAAAGTAAGAGTTTATTTTAATATTCTCATTCACGATCGCGAGTACGCTCACAGAAATTTTAATGTGGATCTGATTGAGGCCCGATCGGCCTATCCAGACGGGGCCAAATCCGGCTCCTGCTAGAAACTCATTAATTATCTGATACTAGCTGTTTTATAGTTGTATTTTAATTTAATCCTATCTCTCAGTATTTTCAAATTACATATATTAAAAACGCAGGGTTTTCACATCTCAAGCATTCGGGTTTATGAAAAACGCCATCTTCAGGAATTCATTGATCTTGTGGCTACCTGGTCCGGCCCGAGTCAGCGCTTTATCACTCGTCCTATCTTGGCCATGAATGGTATGCCCGATCGGGGCCTGACTTGTGATGGAAAAAATTCAAAAAGACTTGAAAAATCTGGAAAACGACTGACATTTTTTAAGACTGAATAGAGTAGTAATAATTATAATTTTATCATAGATTTTGATTCATTTGTGGGATAAAAAAAAAATCAGTAAAAAGGATGTTACTAGAGGTGTAGATATATCGGGCGCGAGCGCAATTGACCACTTTCTTGCTGTGAAAAGTGGAGAGTCAGTAAGAACGCGTTCGCGCTCACGCGAAGACGTGACTGGGGGCTATTCGATCCGTGAAACGTGTATTCTTTTATAAGGCTGTAAATGTACCTCGAAGTTTCAAATTTGTGCTTTGGCGCTTTTATTAAACTTAGGTAATGACTGAACTTAAAAAAAATTGAATCTTGTTGTATTTTCATTTTTATTAGAAACGTACTTTTTGCTATATCTACTTAAATTTCGGCTACATGCAACCTGTAGAAACTCACTAAAATTAAATCAGTGGAAGTTCACTGATTTTCAGTAACTTTCTTTTCAAGACTTCATTCAGTGGAAATCAACTGAGAATCAGTGAAAAGTCATTGAAATTTTCAGTAATCGCCACTAAAGTATTGAAAATTTTAGTGACTTTTCACTGGTTCCTAGTAGATTTTTCACTGATTAAAATCGTGGGAAAAGATTCACTGAGAATCAGTGAAATTTCACTGATTTTTCACTGATTCAAGTTTAGAGAGAAAATCGACACAGAAAACGACCATCTTGATCTTTAATTCAAAGATTAGTTTTTGAACAGAAGACCAGAAACTTTAAGTTAAAACATTTTAATAACTTTATGCTATAAAGTTCTCTTCACACTATAAAGAAACTTTTGAAAAATAAAAACTATCAATGAAGAAAACATGTTTTAAGTATTTTCATACATTTTCAACATTTTGGCTTAAAGAATATTTTTACTGTTTTTGTAATTTAAATTTTCAGTTAAAACCACGTGTCTACTTATTCTCCTCGTGTTTATTAGTACATACACACATGTATATATATATATATATATGTATATATGAGTTATCTTTTAATGAGATCAAGTTTACATTGAAGAAAAATCTATAGCAGCTAGAAAGCTTTAAAAAAAAACTTAGAATTGTTTTTATTACAATTTTTATTACCTGCCGGTTTTTCTGTTTTTATATTATCTTAAGAATAATTTTGTGGGGTAATAATTTTACATTCAAGGTTTCTCTTTTCAATCACAACTTTGTCTTATTGTTAATTAAATCAGTTATACTAGAATTTGTAGAACTCGTATTCTAAACATTCAAACAGTGGATGAATGTTTTTTTATACGAGTTGAGATATTATTGCAAAATATTATCCCTTAAAAATGTTGAAAGGACATTTATCATCTTTTTATTTCATCGAAATATTGAAGAAAAGATAATGACACTAAACACTCAGTGTTAAATTAACAGATTATAGTATTATCAACGATGTTCAGGCATACTTTCTCCATTTCTTAATTGGTACAATCATATTCTTACAATACTTCTCAATTTAATGAATTGCATTGATTCTTAATATTTATATTTAATTCTTGATTTCAAAAGATTAGATCGTCTAATCATTTAAATAATTAATTTAATTATTTACTATGTTGTTTCCGAAATTAAAAATTGAAGTAACTTTAAAAGGAGTTTTTTTTCTATTTTAAGAGAGAAAATTTGATTTATGCACTTGATTTAAAAATCTGCATACCATGTCTCGTGAGGATGCAATTAGTAAACAGATCGCGTTTATTTCGCTCAGAATAGCCTAATATGTACTTATTTTAGTGCAGAAAACGCAAAACTCGTTTCCACCTTTCTATTGATCTTCTTATACATTCTTGTTCAGATACATGAGGGCAAATTTAAAAAAAATTATAGGTTTTTTTTGACTTAAATCATTTTCTTAGGAAGAAAAAATTATACGATTGCTTGGCAAGTAATGCTATAGTGAGTCATTCGCTCGCGGTAATAGAATTCTTATGTTAAAATAGTACGATATATATGCGCAAAACTTCTATAGTAGTTTAATTAGAAAGAGTTTCTTTTCTCACCTGCACTAATTGATAGATTATGTAGTATTAGGTAAGTAAAACCTAACTTTATTGCATTGGTTGGTAATTCGTCCAGACAATTAGAAATTATATAAAAAATTGAAATTGAATTCATTTGCACAATGAAACGGATCTTATTTCTGTTCAAAATAGTATATTTAAAAAATGCCTTCTAAAATTTCTGTAATTTTCTTCTTGAATGAGAGATACATTAGAATTTATGTGTTCTGATATTCATAGAAACGTCAAGGGTATCACACTTTAATTTTCATGTTATGCTTTTTTAATGCCCTTTCTTCGAATTAGTTTGAATCATGCATCGATTTTTATGTGGAAAGTTTAACTTTGTCATTGAATATAGTATAAGAAGGCGTTTTTATATTTTATCTTTATAGGTCGATCTTGTGTTCAGCTAATTTTATTCAATAAAATATTTTTTTGCGGGCCCTTTGTGCCTAATTTATTAAATGTTTCAGATCGAAATGTATACTTGGTTCTTCCAAAATTTGTGCGAAGTTATCTGGCACGTCATCCTCTTAAAATATAAATATTAAAAATTTTATTATATTTTAGATAAATATTAATTCTGGTTCCATCTTCGAATAAATTCTGTACAATAATTCATCTGGCAATTTATCCGAAATTTTAAGTCTATATTTTAGTCAGGAATTGTTGTTGCTAGTAGGTACATAATTAAAATTTGGAAGCATTGTAGTGGACATTTTCCGTGAATTTGGAGGTCTAATGATAATTGGTGTTGCAAGTTTATGTCGTGCAATTCAACGGATGATTCGTGTCAAACAGCAGTTGTAAATCTTTCACGAGGGCATTTCTAGGCCTACATCAATCACCCAACCACGTACCACAGAACATTTAATGTCTCATCTGAATTAAACCAAAGATAAAATTGACAATGATACATCCATTGCATTAAAATTAGTTACAATTTCAGTAACTTGACATTTATTTTTGAAATTCGGGTCAATAATAAGTGATAATTGAGAATTGAATGTGAAATTGTATATTGCATTTTAATGTGAATTTTTTATGTGAATTGGATCGAATCTTCTTATTTGCCTTTTTGATAACCTTTGCAAATTCAGCAATGGAATAATTACGAAAGCTTATCGCTGTGCGCGAAAATACGACGTAATACTGATATAAAATTAAAAATAGGAAGAAAAGGAATACAAGAGATAATAACCGGATTTCTTGGTACATCTTATATATCTTACCGCAGGTAAAAACACGTGAGCGTAAATCGGACGCAGTTTCGTGTTAAATTACATAGTTTCAAAGCGTTTGGAAGGGGAATATCCTTCATGCTCTCCTCACCTAATTACGTGCGATTCACCAACATGACCGATATGATGGGCAGAAATTACTTCCGTATATGACAATTTGCGGTTTAAACGTGTTTTATGGACTAACGCTTCTATCACTGACAACGGTACATTGCATTTATTATTATGTGCACAGTAATGTGGTCCATTTGAAGCCATTACATAACTGTTTCATCTTTATCTTCTTACTCTCTAAACTTGAATCAGTGACTCTTTTTTCACGATTTTAATCAGTAAAAATTACTAAAATTACTGAAAATTTCAAAGAATTCTAAGTTGATTTTCACTGAATGAGATCTTGAAAAGACACTAAAAATCAGTGAACTTCCACTGATTCAATTTTAGAGAGTATCTTTCTTCTAATTATAATATAATTCTGCGTATGATGTTCTTATCTTCTTAACACATTGTTGGCGAAATATTAAGACAGCGAATACGGATTTTAGAAAATTAATTAAAATTTTACAAATAAAAGATTTCACAGTACCTATTACAAATCGTGATTTTCAGAAATTTTAAGAGATTTTAACAGTTATTTGCGGTTTTATAGAATCTAAAGAAATTTAAAGGGATTTGACAAGCTTTAATTGGATTTTCAGGACTTTTAAAGTATTTAACGATATTTTGTGGAATTTTAAGAGATTTAATGGGATTTTAAGTAATTTTTAGGCAGTTTATAATATTTTATAGGATATTGAGTAATTTTAAGAATTTTTAAGGGATTTTACGATATTATATTTTATATTATTTTCTTCTGAAATTTAACGAATGGAATGAGAAATGAAAGCAATAGAATGACCATAACGATTCTTTTGTTTGCAGAAAAGTGAGGAATGCAATAATATGAGGAAAATTGAACAATGGAAAATGTAGTGCACATTACACCGTAACATCCTAGGAGGTGGTGTGAGTAGTACGATGCTCTCGCGTATGAGAGCGTGAATATCATGCGTTGTTCCCATGGGAAGGATAGCGGTGAGCACAACGGGAGTGAGTAATTATTTCAATGACAATCATCATAGCTAGTTATTGACTAAACATCATGTTCTTTAGAAAAAATTCTTTTCAGTTTGATTCAATTCTACAAAGAATGTTTCTATATTGCAGGCGAGGGGTTGACAACTCGTGAAATCAGGTGTACACTTGCACTGAAATCTCCTGAAATATTTGAAGTCATTTGAAGTCACTTGAAGTCATTTGAAATTTCTTGAATTCTTTTGAAATCATTGAAATCTTTTGAAGTCATTGGAATATTCTGAAATATCTTGAAGTCAGAATTAGGCGTACAATCTTTTGGTCGAGTTGTCAACCCCTCGTTGTAGGCCTTACAGACCGATTTAGTCAAGATTTAGTCCCTAAAGTACCCTATTTTCAGACAATAGTGTAAAATTTTCTTTAAATTTACACAAAAGCCACAGATTATAGGCTTCACAGTCTTCTATTAATTACCCTATTTCTTGTTACCCCTGTTTTCAACTATATCCATCTTTTTGATTGAAAACCAAATATTTAGTTAAAAATTTACTTCTTAAGGTGAAAATTAATTTCAGTCATGACAGGTCCATTTTTCACCTATTCTGGGAATTTATTACCATTTCACCTTCGATCAATTAGTAAAGTTGAATCATCTGCAAAATTATTGACATTGGTTTTATCAGATAATTCCGAGTCATTTCCGGTTTGACAAAACTTTTTCGGTAATTAAAGTAATAGGAAATTATATTTCTTAAAGCTAAAAATATTTTTGTTTGATATACTTGCAATATTTTTTAAATCTGTGGAATACGTTTGAAAATATTTAAATCAACTTTATAACTCTTTGAAATTCCTATTAATTCTTTTAAATCGCTGGAAAGCGTATTAAATTGTCTGAAATTAATTTAAATCGTTAAAAATATCGTGATTTCTTTTAATTCGTTCAAAATTTCCTTCAATTTGATTTAATGGAATTATTTCAAATTATAGTTTTGTGATATCTTGGAATTATTCTTGGTATTTTTAAAGCTAATTTACATCAAAACCACAAGAGCAGCAGGTTTGTTTAAAAAAAAAAGCTTCAAGAAATGATTTAAAACATAATGATATTTAGATAATATTGATTTATGGCAAACACATGTTTTCGCAGGTTTTCGAGAGACTATGAGAGCAACGTGAATGGTACGAGGGACTCATTATGAGGCGAATCGATCCGGATAATCATGGACCTCGAACGGGCCCACCACCCTTTCGAGTCCTATCTGGAGGAGGACTCTGTCTTTTATCACCCTCACCACCATCGCCACCGCCTCCCCGAGCACCTGAGCCTTACAAGGTCGGACCATCAGCCTCTTCATATACCCGAGCTCATCGCCGATCGAGTTTCGTGATAATTGCAGAAACTCGACCAATTACTCCTGATTCCAGGAGTCCTTCTCCTCCCAGTTTAGCCACAGGCAGAGTTTCTCCCTTCCGGGGTCGAGGATTTAAAGGACCTCCACCACATGCTCAGTCCAGGCCACAAAGTCCTGAAAATTTTCAACGAAGAAGAAGCATCAACAGATTAGATAGAAGAGGTGATCATTTTATTTATTTTAAGCACTTGTTCTTCAAAATTGACTGAATATATTATTTCGGTGGATTAAATTTTCCTGCTTGTAATAAAAATAGAAAATCTATTGAATTCTCCACAAATATCTGAAGACACTTCAAGACTTTTAACGTCGTTTGAAGAATTTTTTTGAAATATCTGAACCTGAAGACACTTGAAAGTCTTCAAAGTCATTTCAATCACTTACAATTATTTCAAATTCTTTACAATCCTTTCAAAATCTGTAAAATACATAAGATAATTTAGAAACTTACTTAAAATTCTTTGACGTTTATTAAAAGTCCGTGAATCTTTAAATTAATCCCTAAAATAACTTAAAAAGCTTAACAATTTGTTAAATTCATGAATTCTTTAAAATCACTTAAAATCCCTTGAAAATCTGTAAACTCACTTGAAATCTCTTAAAATCCTATAAAATCACGTAAAATAGCTAAAAATAGCTAAAAAAAGTCGCTAAAACCACTTCACTTGAATTTGAATGACTTCAAGTGACTAATTCAGTAAAATCTCCTGAAGTCAATAAATTCATATAAAGTCACACGGATTCACACAAATACAACAACGTACAAAAATATATTTAAAAAAAAACTTAAAAAAAATTTCGAAATATATTGAAATCGTTTGAATCCCCTTATAAAATCTCTTAATATAGTTTTAAATTCTTTGAAAATTCATTAATTCTCTAAAATTACTTAAAATCTTTTGAAATTTCTTCAAATGTGATAAAAAATTATCTATAATTATTTCTGAAGTAATTGTAATATTCTGAAATATCTCGTAGTCAAAAATGGGTGTAAAATCATAGGATGAATTGTCAACTCCTCGAATAAAAATAAACTGTAACCAGACGAAAATTCTGATTTCAGTTTCAGTATCTCAGCAGAATAGTCCGAAGCGAAGTCTGATTCCCCAGCCGACTCGAAGTCGTTCGATATCCCTGACGAAAGGAAATGAAAGAAAAGCATCTCCAAAATTCGGCAGAAGAGCAAATTCAAAAAATAATGTAGCAGCTCCAAACAATGGGGCCTTGAGTCGTCGCCAGTCTTTAAAGCGTCCAGGGCTGCCACCAATTCAAGGAACGCCGACAAAACCTTCCGAGAAGCCCTTTCTTAAGCCTCGTCCTCCTCAAACTCAAAATTTGAAACCTTCACCTCAAAAAGCGAGGAGGAATTCTTTGCTACAGCCGCCAAAAATTATTTCTAAATCGAAGAAATCTTCAGACCAGCAGAAATCTTCCAGCACTGAAGGTCTTTCTTCTCCGTCTAAAATTCCTCTGCGACGTGGTTCAATAACCAATAATAAATCTGCCTCGACTCAATCCTTGTCCTCCAACAAACCAGGAGGTCTTCCTCCTACTTCCAAGTTAGCAAAGTCCCTCGAGAAAGTTGGGGATAAAAATAACAAAAAAACTGTTCAAAAGCCAATTAAAAAACCGGTAGGGAAAAGTGTCAACAATTCGAGTCTTCATGTTCCCAAGAGTAAAAATTCTGACAAAGAGATCAAGATGACAGACGGTAACTCTTGCTCGAATATTATTGAGGAAGCTGCCAAGATTTTGGAAGATGATTTAGGATTGGCGGATTTGTTGAAGCAATCTTCTGGGGCAACGGGAACAAAGAGGGTTGTTAATACGACCACCGCCACTGCTGTTCAACCTTTGCAAATTGATGCGACTGCCATAAATTCTGAGAAGGAGACTGTTGCCAAAATTGGGGGGAGTGAAAATCAGAAGAAAGGGGACCTTCTAGCCAAAAAGGAAGCAAGTAATCTTCCAGATGGGAAGGAGAAGAGCAAGGGTTTTGAATCTTCTTCGAATGCTAAGAATGCTGATCAGAAGACTGTTCAGGGTATGAGATTTTGTATTTACTTATTTTTGTTTTTAAAATATTTTATTTCTTAGCCCCATTTTTTCAATCTCTTATGGAACTGTTATTCACAAAAATGAATCAGCTGCTTCTTCTCTGATTCCAGGTCAACAAACCAACCACAATTCCAAAGCGTCAACAGCCAATGTATTGGGCAATCCCATATCGACCACCGAAAGTAAAAGCACGACTCCAGACGATGTGGTAATAATTGGTGCAAGTTCTTCAGGAAATCTGTCTCATAGTATGATTAAGCACTTTGGAAAAAGTGCTAACGAATCTGCAAATGAAACCCAGCAATTATCTAACATGAAAGCACCAACGAATACAACTGATGGGAATTTGAAATCTAAATCTAATGAAAAATTTAGTGAACCAAGTGCACAAATGAATCCTGTGGAAAATTCTAAGGAAAGGACTAAAGCGGAGATGGAAGTCGTCGCTGAGAGTAATAATCCTTCCAATAAAAAATTGGAGGGCCAGATTCAGGGAACTGAACATCGCCAGACTGATATCAATGATAGTGAAGAGAAAAGTGCTCCAAAATCAACGAATGGTTTGGGCTCAGTGACTGCGAGAGTGACTGACATAGCGAACACCTCCAGTGCGAATAGTGTCGAAAAATTTCATAATCACGGTAGTAGTGTCTCTTTAAAATCCTCAGCTGGTAAATCCTCGGATTCGGTTGGCAGTATTCGATCCACTGACACTGGAGTCAGTTTAAATACAGTTAGGGGAGTTTCTTCAGCCAGGGAAAAGAAAGGACTTCATTTGGAAAAAAGGCCACAGGAAATCGAAACTCTCAGTGGAAATGTCGGTCATCCTAATCGGAATGGGGAACCAAAGTAAGTTTCCTTTTTCTATTTTTTACAATCGATGAAACAAAGTATAGTTAGCTTAAAAATATTATAGTATGTGTATTCCGAGGGGTTGACCATTCGCCTGATATTTCAGAATATTGCAATGACCTTAGATTTCACTTACTTCAGAAAATGTTCAGAAGATTGCAGCGATTTTAGGTGATTTTAAAAAGTTCATGGATTTTTAATGAATTTCCAAACCCTTTTAATTATTATAAATGATTTTACAGATTTTAAAAGGAGTGTAAAGGATTTAAAATAATTGTACCATAAGTGGTTGAAATGACTTTGAAGATTTTCAAGTGTCTTCAGGTTCAGATATTTCAGAAAAATTCTGCTAGTGTACACCTGATTTGACAAGTCGTCAACCCCTCGTACGATTCTATAAACTGGAGACATCCTTAAATACATGATCTCATAAAAAAATATATCAGTAAAAAAATATAATCAGTAAAGCCACATTAAACTCGGGTTTTTTCGTTTTCGAATAATCTTCGCCAAGAAAATGAAGACTTCCTAAAAGACGATATCGATCTGGATAATGGATGCTTATCGAGCATCTTTTGCAATTTGAATTTCAAATAAGAGTCAATCGGGCAAAGAAAAGTGCAAGAAAACAGATGTTTGTCAGATTGAAAAATTGTTGTGTAGAAATCTCTTTTATTACGCGAGGAATAAATGTAAACGGCTCTTGAATGAAGTCTTGAGCGGATTTACGGATGCTTGCTAGAAAAAGATGAGCTGATTATATTCGTTCTATAAGTCACTTCTACTCATTGCTCTGCACTACTGAACCTGCAATATGTGTTTGTTCCAGTCGTAAGCATTTTATAGTTACTTATGTATTCTGCTTCGTCGAGAAAGTTGGTTCCGCATTTCCCAATTTTGACTCATTCTTTGAAACTAGATTCCTTACTTTTGTTTTTACACCATTGTAAAACTGAACTGTAAACAGTACTCTCTAAACGTGAATCAGGTCACTGAATACAATCATTAGGTAAATATTTTCAAATGAATACAAAAAGGTTTAATTTCACTCTTAATGAATTCGACGATTAATCGAGTTCTCCATTAGTCCAGAAATAGAATTAGAGTCAAATATCTGGAAGAACAATGCAATCTTGATATTATCACACATCGCGTTCTTCTCTTTCATAAAAGTGGAACAACGCTATAAAGCTTAAGCGCATAACGAAACTGTATTAGTTCTGGTAAAATCAACCGTTGTCGGGCAATACAATTAGGGATAATAATATTCTAGAAAATTAAAAGAACCGTTTCTTTTACAATTATTTCCCTTTATAATGTGGAGAAATTGCAAAGGGAAACCTTTATGGGGTTTTTTAAAAATAAAAATCAATGTACCACTGATTTTCTTAGAAACTATCACTCATAATAAAATTGTTCCTTAACAAAAAATTTGTTTGAAAATTTAAAAAAAATTTTGCATATTAGCTGACATAAACGCAAAAAGCCATGATTTTTAGGTTTTTTCATGGCCCATTAAAATACATAAGTATACGCAGTTTCAAGGCAATAGGAGGCGGACCCTTTTCGGAAGTACACTCTTATTTTCTCGGTTTATCTGTCAATAATTTAAACAGTAGGAAAACAACATTAATATCTTGTTGTAGATTTACTTTCTCTGTATTTTAATTAATTTCCTTTCAGAAAACTCTAGCTTACTTAGAATTCAATTGATGTAACGAAGATTGTAGAGTGCTTGTTTCTTATCTGAAGAGGGTTGAAATACACAATAAGGCTTGGGTAGTGGGATTGGCCATAAGCCATGCAATTCTGAATTAAACACGGAACAAAGACGGCATGGCTGACTAGTACAGTCCATGTAAGGTCCAGAGTTCCTTAACCCCGGCTAGTTATAAGCCTCCACCTTCGGTCAGAACCGAAGCAAGCGGTTTTATCGATCCCAAAAAGATTTACATCGACGCCTACCGTCGACGGATACAAGGGGTTCATAAATTAGAATGCACCGGGACGCTTTGACTCCACGTGGTAATTTCGTCGCAGTATCCTCTGTAATTAACGCACTCACGTGACGATCCTTTGGTATAGCGTAATCCACAACCAGAAACTTTCAATCAACGCAGGAAACTTGATAACCGTTAAATCAAGTAAAGTCTTTCAGTTCCAGTGATTTCGAACAGAATTTGAACTTCTTTTGTGCTAAAAATTTCGGAAAAAATCTGGATTCCGAAATTTGTCCGAATAAGTTATTATGTACGAAATTTATCCGGTTATGTTCGGAAATTATCTGAAAGGAAAACTTCCTTCGGAATAAATCGGAATGCAAATATTTGATTTGGATACAAATTTCCGGAATTCATATTTCATACAAGATCCGAAATTCTTTTAAAATTCATGAATTCTTTAAAATCA
>JAUESI010000010.1:12979617-13005714 GCA_032275145.1 Synergus laeviventris | reverse complement strand
CTATAAAATTTCTTTACTCAATTTTCTTACCCTTTATCGCGTTAGTTATATGTGTAGTAAATTATATCGTAATAGTAATTACGTACTTGTTCCTGGAACGAGCCTCGTGCAGTGTGTGACGCTGGTGCTAATTTTATAACGGTGATGTTTATAAACTTATATAAAACACCCCTATTATGATACCTATTTAACGATAAGGAAAAGAAAAAGGATTATATTGAAGCACGATGAAATTAAAAAAATATTACTTATTTAAACCTTGAATTTTTAAAGGTGCTTTAAATAATTATTAAAATAATTTGAGTTAAAAGAAGCTTCAATTTAAAACAATTGTTCAATTTTCTTACATTTAATTAAAACATCGCTAGGAAAAAATTTTTAATTAAAAAAAAAAATGGAAATTATGACTCGATGGTAGACCTCTAATTCATAAACCCAAATTTATTTTCTCCCAAAGTTCGAATTGCAGATAAAAAATAGAAAATACATATTTTGGTAAATTGAAGCCTAGAAGAAATTTATTATTAAAAATATTATTACAAAAATAATTGCTTTAATAAAATTAGAACAAATTCTTAAAGTAAGAATAAATTTTGATCCTTGGAGTATTTGTTTGAATTGTGTGTCCCCAGGGAATTTGGAATGATATTTTTGAGAGTATTTAGCGGAGTAGGTATGCAATTATGCATGGTGTGGGTGTCAATGAATGGAGTCGTTGACATAGAATACATTTTGAGTAGTATATGTTTAATGATGTGACTCCACAATATGTCAATATGCACAAGTAAATATTGTTATTATAATAAAGTGTTACAGTGTGTATGTGATACTGCAATAATAAACTTATAATATCCATTATAATATTATTAACTAAAATAAACCTAAAGAATAATCTACATCACTAACGATGGCGATTACTATACAGCAATAGTTTTTAGCATGTCTTTTACCAGAGCCGTTTGGTTTAGTGTATCTTTCTCTCTTTCTGCGATTACTAAACTTCCATCCCCTTTCATTCTTTTTCATATTTCTCATCAATACACCTTCAATATTCTCTCTGTCCTCAAATTGCTCATCCTCCAATTATCCAGTCTCGAAGCCAATGACAATTTTTACATTCTTAATTTAATTGAAGCTATCGTGTAAAAATATCGATGACTTTCAAATTCTAGGATAAAGTACAACTTTAATGAAATATTGTCCATATTTTCTAATCACTTATACGACGTGGAACAAAAAAAATATGGATATTATAACAGAATCAGGAGAATTGAAAATCTTTCAAGAACTTTAATTTGTATACTTCGAGATAAATTAGTATAATAAATAAGTATTTCAGTACGTAAGAGACTCCTAACAAATAGGTAGGATAATTGATTAAGTAGATACTTGGGACGATGATTGACTCTAATTGTAATAATTCAGAAAAGATTTCAAAACTCAACAAATAAATGGACAAAAAACAAATAAATAGACAATAACAATCATGCTTCTTCTATTTAAGGCCGATGATTTAAGAAAAGTTCAAGATTCTTATTGTTCCAAATAAAACCTAAGACAAAATTTCCTGGAAATTGCCCGGTTTTTAATGTCTTTAAAGGGATTATTCCGCTTCGGATTTTCCACCTTTGAACTTTTCTAGACCTTTGTATTAAAACGTTAAAATTTTTAATGAACCTATTAGATAATAGATTCAAGTTAGAGATTGAGTATTCGATTGAATCAAGAAGGTACCTGCAATGTTGCGAAGTGAAACTAAAGGAAACTAAAACAAACATTCATTGTCAGTCATCCGTACAAGCTTCTCGTTCATTGAAAGCGTACAAAGTAATTGTGTTTAGTATAGTGCTTTGATTGTGAGAGAGTAACTTTGTATCAATGAATGTGTGTGGTTCGTGATGCTGTTGAGTTCAGTGTGTGACGAATTTGCGAGCTACCTCTGCATGACATATCTTTTACAAAACGCATTCCCGTTCTCGGTGTGCATTTTCGAGTTTTTCTCCTAACGAGAGTTTGAATGTATGATATATCGATACAGTTCTGATGTTCTGTATCCTTTGCGAATCGAATCTCGAGTTTTCCAAATCTCATTAAATTGAATTTCTCCATTTTCATGAACTTAATTTTCCTTTACTTTATTTTCGATGTAAGAAATAACGAATTTCATTACAAGAGAGCGTGGATTCCAGGGTGAACAATTCAGAAGCCAATTTTAATATTTGTATTTCATGTCTTTAGTCATCTATCAGTAGATGATATACATTCTTGGCAAATCCGAAAAAAAGTCGATTCCAAAATTGGAATGGATCATTGTGCGAACTATGTATACAAGGTGCAATTTGCGAAATACACGCCTCGTGTTGTTCTTTTTTTTCGATTATAATCTTCTGTTGCTTTTTTTTTTCTGTTTGATAAATTTTCATCAGAACGGTGGTACAATTGTTAGGGTGCGCAGGGCTGCTAGGCACAGATAATTGACTCGCAAATAACTCTTTAAACAACATTACAGCGTACGACATACAGTATAATACACATATTACATTATTTAAGAGTAATCGTGTCGATGTGTATGGGTAGGTAGGTGTATGTGTGTCTCATTGTGACCTGCGTTCACTCGTGTGTGTTTCGAACGTGTACTAAATAAATCTATAGATCCTTAAAATACATTTAGTTATTCGTGCGCTGCGACATTACAGACTATCATGGATTGCTAATGCTGGGCTCGAATTCGAAACAAAGTTAAAAAAAAAGAAACATTCACACGAAAAAAAGACTCGAAATGTGAGCATGAGGACTATCGAATACCTTTAAAAATATTTCCAAAAATCCTCGCCTTTTTTGTCTTTTTTTTTCAATTTTTTGAAAGCAGAAACTTTCGGAAAGAAAGTATCTCTAAATATCTAAGTGACGTATGAGAGAGTAAAAACAGTTGTATCACACTCGTAGTATTTGTAGCATTACCGATCCATTTCGGACTATTTTGACGCAGTGCTCTCGGAAATCTGTTTAACGTATAATGCATACAGTCAACAAATCTTATTACAACTAATTTGTCTTTTGACGCAGCGATGGGAAGACAGAGCTTAGAGACCCTTTCCGACTCAGACGCACAATAGGGGAAATTCGGCAAAAAGTCAAGTCTTTTAGGGGACACACTCTATACATTTTTTTGAATAAACTCGAAATTTACTGAAAATTTACTAGAAATTTATTTATATATGGAGATAATGCTAGAGACATTGATATGACACATGGTGTCTGGGATGCCTACAACCTGATATGTAGAACAGGTATCTCACCGGTAATACTTGGGATCGCTAATAGCTGTTGCGCTTTGTTTGGTTTTGTAGCTTTAAAATTGAAACTAAAACACGCGACAATTTTTAAAACTCAATATTTCCTAAACGTATAGGAAAAATTACTCAGAATTATAAGATGCACTAAAAACACATAAAAATTTCAAATAAAAATTCGTTTTGAAAGCTTATAAAATATTTCTTGACACTTCTGATTTTCGAATTAAAAATTAGGGATACAAAACAAATCAAAGCGCACTGGCAGTAATACCCTTTCGCAATACTAACAATTAATATTAACGATATGTAGCTACTATCTACTTCTCTACCTAACTAGAGACATTAACCTAATGCCTTAAACGCAACCTCCGTTCAATATTCCTATCTGTTCCGATTTTTTGAAAATTGGAACTATAAATAATAATCACCATTAATCTTAGAATAATTACAGAATCAATGAATAACGGTATATTCTCATGCGTTTGCAAATATATACACATAGATGGGAGGATATGCATTAGAACGATTTAAAGAAATTTTGCTTTTACAGGTAATTATCGACACAGATTAGGTTCCTTTTACAACCTCGAGTTTGATGTACAAGGGCATATTTTTTTTTCACATATGCCGCGCTATATATTTATATATTTATAATATAACTCTATCCAGAATACTGTATCACTAGAGTCTACCTACTACAATTACAATTTGATTTTGTACATAGTAGAATTCATGCATCAGAAAATCAAGTCTCCTTACGGCGAATCAATCCGCGTAATATTTTATTTCTGTGCTTTGGATATGAAATTATACCTTTTCTGAAAATAGATTGATATAATGAATCGAAATTGGTACAATGAATGAAATAGGTACAATGAAATTTATTACAAATGTGATGCAATGGTCGTTTGTAAAGTTAGTAATGTAAGTCAGTTAAAAATATTCACATCTGATGCATGCTATTAATTAGACGCTTTAGATTTAACCCTTCTGCGATTTAATAATCGAATTGACAATTATTGAACCCTTTTTCGCGAAGGCTTAATAAGATAAATGTACAACTCTCTCCCGAATCCTTAAAAATTTCATTTTCATTGTTTCACACTTCATTTTTACTTCAGACTTTATTACTCTCTTCAATGAATGATGCAGAGGGTTAAATGTAAAGACTCACTGTCGTGATTTGGAACATGAAAACTTTTCGTTTTTTTTCTTAGTCCGTTGCTCAATTAAAACGTGCAGCCCAACTTATCAATCTTCGTTGTCATGTACACTAACATCTTACTTTACCACAGATAATGTAAATGGTAAAGCCTCAGAAAATAAGCCAAGTCTGACATGCGAATTTTCACTTTTACTAATCAACGCCGTATATTTATAAATGTACCTAGCGTACATCATGTTGGAGAGCGATTTCTATCATGAAGGTATCGTAGCTGAAAAAATGAAATTCAAATAATTCTACAAACTTTCAAATTACATCGAAAAAAATTTAGTACACTGGAATGTACAACTTGGATTAAAGAACTAACATACTTTTCAATTTCGAGCTTTTCAAAAAGTTCTAAGTGAATAAAGTATTCCCAAAACTTCATCAGACAAATGTAAAATTTTTGACTTTCGATAAGTTTAACTACGATACTCTCTTGATTCAATCACTGCACTCAGTAATCACATATATCTAAAAATTTTAGTGATATGAATTACGCCAGTCCTAAAATCTTACACGCTATGTCTTAGTTTTTAAATCCTCCTCGCTAAGCGAAATTCATAGTCATTTGATAAAGATATTATAATTAAACTTAATCCGGTAATAAAATAGCTATGTATTCATAATAAAAACAGAAAAATATGATGTGAAAACATCATTCAAAACAGGGCATCGTAACACGATAATTATATTGTTCCATAACAACCAAATTATTCTTCGACATTTTAAATGTTAATTAATACCGGGAAGATAAAAAATACCTTCAAGAAGTAAAACTAAAAATGTATCGTACTCTAATTTTAAATAATAAGAAGAACCTAGAATCTTCTGATATGTAATTTTGTTGTAGAATATATATTTACAAATCACCGCTTTAACAGAATAACGTTAGAATCACATAAGAATAACATGCTAACATCGGTTTGATGCCCCGCTTCAAACTTAAGGGCATGACGAAAGCAAAAACGATGTATAATAATGGAAACGCATGAGTATTCCACAAAATTTCTCTTTTTCGAAATTTCATTTGCGAAAAGTTAATAATTGAGATGAGTAGAATTTGAGGAATACAGATGAGCCTCTAAACAATTGTTAATGATAAAAATTGGAACTCAAAAGTGGTATTTCGCAGATGGATAAATCTTGGACTGCTAGTTAGTGCCTCGTTAGGCTAGATCCTCGTTAACGCGAGAGGATGCAAAAATTTAAAATCCATCTTTATCGATGCAAAGAATAAATCGTTCACCTCGTAAATCTCTTTAACAACGGCAACGGCATCGATCTTTTTTTTTGTATGTACTGAGCTTCTATAAGGTGTACAACTTACTTCCTAGTTGTATTGTAACAAATATTGCCTCGAATATAAACTTTTTCTTATTTAAGTTATATTTCATTTGTTTAGGTCTCTCTCTCTTGCAATCAATGGACAAAATGGCGGATATTCCTCGCACACTCGAGGGCTCGATCCCTCGATAAACTCTTATTTTACGTATGGCCAAGTCAAGTCTATATTATTATATTAGTTATCATTTGGCTCACTTCGTAATGTGCAGAGATCTAAAACCTTTCTTATAAAAACATCCCTCGGCCTGACAAAATATTACCGAAGAACACTAATATATCGGGTCATCGACATTCTTTTGTATAAAATTCAATTCACAGTCCTCGATCTGATTGAACGAGTACGATTTTTCTGGTCGCCCGTTCTACAGCGAAACAGAGCACCGATTCGTCGCACCCTGAACACTACAGCTTCGGAGTTTCCGAGAAATTCTATTTTATTATTTTAGCTTTCTACCTTCCTCATCTTATAGATAGCAGTCGAGGTGACGTACCAATGTGATCCAATTAAAACAAATTAATAATATTAAATAAAATACAATTCCTAAAATAGTAAGCTCCGATCTCTAATATTGGTATTCACTAGAAATTCGACAAAATCACTTGAATAAAAATTTCACCAGGGACAAACATAAAATGGAATAAACTTTCTAAATCAGGAGCTTACTTAGTTCCAAGAGTCACTTGGTATGATGAATGAATGACACTTGCAGGATGATGAATAGTCAAGACAAATGATATGTCATCCTACTCTTCTTTGATTACAGCAACCCTCTCAATTTCGCAGCTGATATGTATAGGCGATAATCGCAGTTTCTGTATGTCGCTAAAACTGCTAGATATAAGATTCTCTTTTTTCAATGAGACGTGTCTCTTACGGTGATAGATCGATTTTTAGGATCATCATGCGTCGGGCGAACGACTCTAAACATGAACTCCAGCTATGCTTGCAGACCCGAGTTGACCCTCTGGGCAGTTCTTATAATCGAAACCAAGTGAGAGTGGCTAAAAAATCCTTTCAGAGTCAGTAAGAATACTTTGTACAAGATATTTAAGCAGGAAAGACAAGGGGTAGTCCATATTTGCAGACATGGCTTTCATTGTCCAATACTGTCATTTATCTTAAGTCATTGATCGGAATTTAAAACTGGTGATTTCTCTACGTAGGCCCTAGAAATATAAAAACAAGTTGGTCTCGATTCTCGACTTATCCTTTCGAAGAGAGTGCATTATCCCACACAAGTCCCAAAATGTTGGGATTTCAACTTGGTCCTAGTGATCGTTTGCTAGCTGTGCTTCAGTTGGTAAAAGAAAAAAGAATTTGAAGAGTAATCTTGAAAGTCTTGAGTTCAATAGGGCCAAAAGGTCGGAAGCGGTGGAGGAGGAGGTGGTGGGACTGTGGGGTAGAGAGCTGGGGTCGCAATCAGAAGACACGTGGGTGGAAGTGGAGGAGGCACGGGAGGCATGACCGGGGACAGTGTAATCGTCGTGGCAGGATGCAGGGCCGTGCTACTCGTCGGGGCACAGAGCTGGTGCAGCGCGAGAGGTGGGCGCTGACGTTGACGCTGACGCTGGCCCTGGGCCTCGCCGTTCTATTCGGAGTCTTGCTGCATTTTAACGTGACCATTTCCGGCGGAATTGCTAGACGCACTACCACTGCTAGGTGGGAAACTCGTGGGGATGGTGCGCGAGGAAGAAAAGCACAGTTTCATTATGTAGGGAAATTTGCCATCTGAAACAAAAATTCAAGGATACCTATGAGCTAAACATGACATCTTTACAGACGTATATAATTACTTTCTAAATTTGAACAACTCCTTATGCAAGGGTAATTAACCTTTATTTAGAATAATAATTTAATCCGTCATTGCAAAACATTGAAGTTGTTAAATTATTTCGGCTAGAACACTAATGAAATCAAAGTCATGCTAAAAATTCATAAAATGTACCTGCTATGTTTGCAACTTTTTTTATAACTGAAAGAGAATTCCAACAGTGTGAATAAAATTACCATCTTTTTCCTAGTTTTAATTCAGTTTAGAGTTTTTATTCTATCTCTCCCTAACTTGAATAAATGTTATTCCAACGTATGTTTGAAGCAGAGACGTTTAAGTTTATATAAAAAATTCACATGTGCTTTAAATCATTTGATTTATTTGATTAAATGTAATGTTTATATAGTAAATTAATGCAGATATCGATATTGTCTGTTTCCGACTTTAGATTGTGTGAGAATCAATGTAAACAATAGAAACTTACTACTATTCTCGAGGGCGGTGTGATTGCACTCCATTATGGCCGCTACCGCAACACCAACACTACTGAATTCAATAAGGCCGGACGACGACCGTTCGGATTTCAGAGGAAATAACTTGACTGTTGTCGGTGCTTCGATGCCTCGTTCGACAAAGACGCGATTTACAGTCTCCTCGGTTAAATCAGGTGGGGTGTTGAAGAAGTGAACTATCTTTGATGGAGGCTGTATCCTGTTCTTGTTGGCCATCGCCGGATTGAGAAACCTACACATGACAGGTCATAAAATTAATCCTTATAAATTTGAATAAAGCCCGGTGTACGTCTTTCATCATTTTCACGACAGATGCAACTTGTGAAACAATACTATTCATATGAAATAGAGAGTGTATGGAATTTCAGACACTTGCCTGTTGTTCTTGCTGCCTGTGAAGTCTTTGAAACTAGCTGTCTTATCAGGTAAAATGTAGGGGTTGGTGACATCCGAAAGGAAAGCTTGCTTCGAAAATCCTAGTTGTAACTTGCCATCTGTGCCAATTGTCACATTATTCAGATTTTGTAAACACCTTTCAACCGCTATACTGTCCCCCATTTGAATCATCGCGCAACCTTCCTTTGTTTTTAAGAATTTGACCTGAAACATCAAAAGAGAGGATCTCTACATTTCAATTTTCAATTCAAGCTTTCAACTTGATGAGGTTTTTATTGCGAGAGCTGTTTATTTATCCAGTGTTTGTTACTTTCACAGGTTTAAAGACCATTAAAGAAAGCAGTCTCCATTAGACTATAAATAAGAATTAGCAGAGGATAATATATCTACCACACCTGGTTTACAACTTTTCTAAAAATCTTATTAATCTTCTTAATTGAAAAGAGTAAGAATTTACACAATACGGTTATTAACTTAAGTATATTTAATCTTGTTTGTCATCTAACTCTAATTATTGTTTTTTGTCTGAAAGGTGTAATTTCACATAACTGATGAAAGTGTAGTGGATCTTTAATTTTTAAATCCTTTTGAAGTGTCAGGATTACTAGAAAGTTAATGATGAAAAATTCAATAATTTTGAAAGGTTTTATAGATCAACCTGTTAAAAAAGTACGCCTTTATTATAAACTATAATTTACCACAGCCTATATAATGTATTATTAGGTTCCCGAGTTTTCCGATAGGATTATACTGGAATTGAATCTAGTCTGAAAAATCTTTCCAAGACTTTTGGAAATGAATTGTGTTTTTCGATAGAAAAGTGGATATAAAAGCTAAAGTACATTCAGAAGTACCTTCGTTACATTTCCATAAAGACAAAATAGATTGAAGAGCTTGTCGGTGTTGACTTTGTCTGGTTGCAAGCCGTAGACCATCATTACAGAACCTTGTGTACTTGTCGGTGGAGTTTGACCCAAAGTCGGTACGTAACCAGGCCGAGGGGGTGTGGGATGTAATGGTTCTCGACCACCGAAGTCACTTTTAATTCCATACCGTTCGACGTATGGCTCTGCATATGTGGTTGGACCATTGAAAGTCTCTTCATAACGATCATGCCCTGCGCCTGGAGGAAACGTTACTTGTGGTGTAGAACCTGCAACACGTAAACCTGAATTTAGAATTGATAAAAACTGCACTGTAACTAAACAGTGTTGATAGATCGGGTCATTTTATCATATTTCATTATATTTTGAAAAACACTTATAATGATTTAGCACAGTTATCAATAAGCTTATAAAGAACTTATAGATCGCTAGATTGAACATCACACACAGTTAAGAAATTATTAATTTAAATAGAGAAACCTTTAACTGGAAATTGATATCTAAATAAACTGAATCATTGAAAATAAATTAGCAGCTGATTCGTTTTTATGTAGTTAGTACTTTCTGTTTGTATTTGAAGGAAGTTTGTTTATATTGAAAAATTAATTCGCAACGAAAACAGCTCGTGGTTAATTTTTCGTTCGACACATTATCAAACTGAAAACTTTTAATTAACTTAACGAAAGCTTTCGTTCTTGCTTAAGGGAAAAGCTGAGTTTCATTAACGAGTCTGAAAAAATAATTGGATATCAGCCCACATTAAAAACTACGGATTGTTTATTGCATGAAATAATAATCACTCAAACAATTTGCTAATCATTTTTGAACAAATCTACAAGCAGTTTTAAATCGGAGTAGAATAAATGCATTAATTTTTTTTTTGCTTAACGAATAATTATTCTGTATTTCTTTTCTAAATCAAACTGATATTGCTAAAAATTAGCATAACTTACCATAAGGTTGTGGTGCTGCTCCATACCTAGGTTCAGCCAAGAGAGGAGCTGGTCTTCCATTTCCCGTTGCATCGTTTTTGTGCGTACTCGATCCTGGAACAAAAAGCATTTCCCTACAATTATACCAGTGAAATGGCGTTTGCTAATTACAAAAGTACACTTTTATGTTTATTCGGAGGAACGAGTAATCCTGAAAATTGTATACAGAAAATACCTTAAGAATATCAAAAAATAGGTCAGTTTTTCAATATGTGATAAATAAAACTTCAAGCAGGTATAAATAACTAAATAGAAAAATATTTATTTAGGGATGAATATAATTATTTAATTCCGAATTAATAATTTGTTGAAAAATAAAAGACAAATTTTCTGGCTGTCTGCCTGATCTCGAGGCTCGCGGTAATAGATACGTCGGATGGAGAATTGTGATTTCCGGAACGAATCCGTTTATCAATTACATGCAGCAATATAAGGTCACTTGGTCATTTGGACAGTCAATTTCGTACTGGTCAAATTGGTCAACACTCAGTGGTGGAACTGACCATAAAATGTTCAAGAGGAAAAAAGCTATCTAGTTCTCCATGATAAAGTTTCAAAAACTTGAAAATTCTATTACTGAAACAAAACGAATAAAAATGTGGAGCCACCGAGGAAATTTGGAAAAGGCCGAGGGGTTGACAATTCACCAGATGGTTGTACAATGTACACCCACTTCTGACTTCGACATATTTCACAATATTGCAATGATTTCAAAAAATTTCAAGAAAATTCCAACGATTTCAAGTGACTTTAAGTGACATTTTTATTTGAGTGAGTCCATGTGATTTTATATCAATTCACTGACTTCAAGAGATTTTAAAGGATTTTAAGAGATTTTAAAGCATTTTAAGTAATTATAAGATATTTCAGGAGATTTCAAATATTTCTGGATAATTCAATAGATTTTCTATGCAGGTAACACCGGATTTCACAAGTCGTCAACTCCTTGGAAAAGGCGTTTTTGGCTCAGTTTTTGATATAGACAAAATTTGTTATTCCGAGACTGAAAATAGAATTATGAGAACTTGCAGATGCGTCCTCATGAATGAACATTTGCGAATCAATATCGATTTTTCTCTTAAAGCGCTCTGGCGAAAATTGCCACTGCAGATTTGAAGAGTACGTGGCCAAGCATATTATTCACCATTCATATGCTTCTGGTCTTCTCCCTTATGAATCGAAAATTACAACTCTAGTGAGGTCCTCAGAACTTTTTTTTATGTCAGGCATTATATTAGTTGAAAAAAAGTGTAAATTCTCAACTCTCATGAGAGCTACGGTGATGGTGATGGCTAAAACTCGGGCTGTATCGACCTTTAGAGTCGCCACGCAGACTACGACCGCGCACCCCATGGGCCATAGGCTATAGAGTGCATAACACTAGAGGACGTGCAGTTTCTGTATTTCCAAGTTTCAACCACAACAGACAATGCGTTTCACGCGAATACTCTAGAGGCGAAACGAATTTCAGTTTCAACTTTTTTTTATAGATGGAATAAAAATTGCTTTAAATTCATTTCTTCCTAAGAGAAATACCATTTATTCGACATGGACAATTTCGGACGATATCACATTCCCGAATTCCATCAAAAAAATATGATTGTAAAAAAGGATTGCAATTTTGCTTTCTCATAGAGGAAGCTTTAAAGTCGTTACATTTTCCAATATATACAACCTTCTAATCGAATAATCAGAATTCAAAACTTATGTAAAGGGAAGAAAGATATATTCCTCGACACAAATCGATTGACCTTTAAGATTAATGCTTATTAATTGAATATTAAGGAAGTTGTAGTTATTTGTAAATTTGAAAAATTTCGTTTTTATCTATAAGTTTTCAAATGACCAAAATCCAAAGCTAGGACTAAGGCAACATTAGCATAATTCAAAGTTGATGCACGAATAGGAAATTATTATTTGCTTAGAGGAAAAAGAATGAAATATATGTTTTGATATTAAAAAAGTGGTTAATGCTTCCCCTGTGAGGATGCAATTGCAATAATTGCAACTTCATCATAATGAGGAAGCAAAGTGCTCAAGAAATGAGCACAAGATGAAATTCGATAAATTAACTCAATCCGGACTCCGAATGAAAGCAAACTTGACCTGGTACCTTTGATTCGAAACAGACTCCATTTTCCTAAAAGTGTTTGATTTTTTCAAGTGATATAAAAACGAGAAAACCTTTCTGTCTGTCTACTATCATTGCACTTCAACCGATCAACTGATCAACAAGACTCTTGCTCTTGAGGTTCTTAGAACTTCCACAGAAACTCTTTGAATCAATCTATAAAAAGAGAACAAAGAAGTTTTAGTTTCTTGATCAATCTTCTCTTAACAGGAAGACAAAAAAAGGAATCCAGAAGGAAGAAACCTAATAAATTATTACTCTTATCTAAAAGATTAGTCGAGATTAGTTTCTTAAAAGCCCTAGATGAATTGCAAAAGAAGAATAAATAAGTATAAAATCAAATAGAGTGAAAAAGGTCGCAACTGACAACCACATATGCAGCCTTGGAATTATTGCCAAGTAAATGTTAAAAGGAAATATTCCAACAGGGAATGAGCAATATGCGAGTATAATTAATTGAGAAAGGGCTTGAGGACCCATTTACCGGCTGTAGCAGCATCTGATTCAATTCTGGGAGAAACAATAATACAGACGCGGCACATCCGTTAATACATCATTCCCTTTGACGCCCATGCAGGCTTTGTACGAAATACAGGTTAATTCCAATTTGATGAACTGCATCTTTGATCATCTTCCTTTGCCTTCTAGAAACCAACCTGGGAAAAGGTCTTTTGTTTTAACTTGAAAGGAAAATTTTGACTGATAAGATAAAGAACAAGGGAGGCGTTGATAATATTATGCTGCGAGCACTATAACCATTATACTATCTCCTGGCCTCACAGTCTCTATGAGAAAAAAGTCGGGTACATATAGGATATTTAAGTTCAAAGGGTACATTTAAAAAAAATATAAATTGGATAGGTTTTGCAATGTGATGAGCAAAAAGAATAAAAAATTACTGCTGTTGGGGTTCTTATGTAGATTAGTTTTACAAATACCTAGAATAATCCCTAAATATCCTAAAACTGGGATTATTTCCAATAAAAAAATGAATTTTAAACTAAATATTTTCATTTTCACAAAATTCAAAGGAATTCGAAGAAATTTAAAAGAATTCGATAGGAATAAAAAGATTTTTTAAACAAATAAAGACGGATTTAATCCAATTCAAGGTGAATTCAGTAAAACTTCAGGTAAATGTATCAAGATTTCAGGTCAATTCGAAATAATTCTACGTGAATTGAAGAGAATTCGAGTGAAAACATAAATTTTCATATAAAAATGAATTTAAAGAATTTTAAACGATTGAAAAATATTTATCAAGACATTTAAAGAGATTTCATAAAATGTTAATACATTTTTAATAAAATTATTTCACGATATTTTTATAGATTTTAACTAATTTAGACAATTTAAAAACGTGTAAAATTTCAAAATACTTAAACACTATAATAATAATAATAATAATTTCACGTCCGATCACAACAAACGGAAACATTTAGTATTTTATAAGCGTGACTCGATTGCCTACAATTTTACATTTGCGATTCAAATATTTAGAGCATATTTACGATAAAACTTTTTGAGATTATTAAAGAAAATCTGCCAAGAACATGAGACTAAAGAGCGGAATGTTCTGGATAGAAAGATTTATAAAACTGAGATTTCTGGACATGAAAGGTTAAAGAGGAGAAACGAGAGTTGGATAAGTTGAATTAAATCATTTTCACCTGAATGCTTTTAACAAGTTGCTTAATTCGATTATAATTAGGGATGTGTAATTGAGTAAACTAATTTTCGTTGAAAGAAATAAGAATTTCTGCTCGACTTGCGAAATTTGCTTTAGGAGTTACTTATCACGAAACGTTAATTATTACATGCTCGTTACAGAAATGAATATCACGCGTCAGAGATTCTACACTTTACGACTTTCTCGAATCACTTTCTTGTTATAGAAATTATTTTCTCCAGAATAAATAACAAAGTTTCTTATAATTAAAAAAAGAAAAATTGCAATATATATATATCTAATTACTTATTATTGAGGATGAAGTTGGCGGTGCAAGATTATAAAAATGCAATAAAGAGCTCATACTATTAGCTTTGAAAACTCTTTCAAATTGGAGTTGAAGTTTTTTCCAAGAAATGAGGTCTTGGGATTTTTAAAATAAATCTGTGCTGCGTAATGAGAAACCGACTAACACGTCTACTTCGTACCATCGTACCCACTCTGAGAAAAATATTATTTTTTTTATAGAGTAAATTGCGACGTAACCGTTCAAAAGGAATTTAAGAAAATATTGACCCTATAGTAAATATTTGTAATATATTAATATTGCTAATTTTCTAAATTTCAACTTGGTTACAATAAATTTTGAAATCAATGTTCCTGCAATAGAATCCAGTTTAATAGTAAATGGTAAACTCTAAATTCCCAATAGTTTAAAATCCTCTCCCGAGGGAGCTGATAATGACTGAGAGGATTAGGTTGACGCAGAGAGGCTATCCTGGAATCTAGAGCTGATAAATATCGGACTCGGGACGTTTTCCACGCAATAATGCAAGATCTAGGGTCGCAGCACAAGTTGACGGTAAAGCACGTTGCTTCACTGACCGTTAATTATCATGTTTATAGGATGACCATAGGGTTGCAAATTGCAAACGATTGATCGTTCACAGAGAGCGATCGGTTTGATATATCGGCAATTAAAGTGATTTGGAGCAATAATTGCACCTGAGGGAGACAAACAGTTGGATCATTTGTAGCACATACTGAGTACTGACTTACCGTTCGGTGTCGAGTTCGAAAATAACGGAGAACTCCATTCAGACCAGTTGAGATCAATCTCTTCAGGCAGGGCTTGCCGTAGACCTGCCTAAGCCTCACCTACCGGCCCTGACTTGTCCATGTGAATCCATCATCAGATCATCATCTCAAGTCAACAACGAGAAGGAGGCTGCATCTGCACACAGACAAACATTCCAACATAACACCTCTTTCCTTGCATTTCCGGCTTTTGCCTCTGGTTTATTATCCGCGTTGTGGTTTTCTTCGATTGGAGAGAGTTAGTCAGCCTCGGTTTTTTTGTGGTGTGGATAAGCGAGAGGAGATTAACTAGCCGTGTGCCTATCTTTATTATTTCTGTATTTCTGTATTTCTGGTTTCTAGATTTTGAATGTTTCTTTTTTGAATGTTTCTTTTTTGTATATATTTTTTGTATATTTCTTCAAGTTTGCCGAAACTCGATTTGGCGAAGTAGGCGGTGGCAGTGGTCGATTGAATGTTTGTCTGTGAGTGCACTGGTAGCCCTTGAAATGGCGCATTTTTTTGTGGTGAAGATTTACTGGATTTGACCAGAAATATTGATTTCTCTAGGTCGTGCGCAATTTTTTCGTTTCATGGTTGGTCGATGATTGGTGGGTGGAGGGTCCGGCAGGTCTACGGCGTATGTGTGACGTAATGTGAACAGAATATCTTGTGGAAGATGTGCATTCGATTGGTTCGATTGATCTCGTTAATAATAATGTCTGTCTTTCTGTGCTTTCCGAAATTCCCCTTCGGCGATTGAGTTATTTTGCGAGATGCGTGATACCTCGGAATTGGTAAAATTAAGTTGAGAGAGAAGAGCAGGTGGAGAGACAAGAGGAGAATCTAGATATTTCCAGGGTGCGGGTTGCTAATGTCAATGCAATTGGTTCGAGAAAATCACTTTTCTCGTGACTTTCTGCTGGAACTGACATAATTCCTACAAAGCGGGAGGAAAGAGCGATGATTGATCTGTTATCGAGAGGTTCTATATAAAACTCCATTAGAAGGACACCTCTTCTTCGTTCAGTGGCTTTTCTTGAGTGCTGAGTGCTGACATAGCATCTGGGGAACTGAGTCCAATCTAATCACTAAAATTACTCGTTAGAGGAAATGAACGAAAAATAATTTTCTAAAGAAGATTCATCTAAAGGACATCAATTCACTTTGAAGAATTCAAACTCAATTTCTATTCCGATCGGTATCTCATTTCAATTAACCATCATCTCAGGTAAGAATCACTAGTCACTACGAAATCATCAATTTTCAATCAATTCCATTTGTCAGACATATTCAGAATGGGAATTAAACGAAAATTTATCAAAATAAAAAACTACAATTGAAACGAAATATCCAAGAACGGAATTGAAGAAAAAAAATTATTTCTCTGAAAGAGAAGAATGAAAATTCGAATCAGGGAGGAAAGAAAATTCAGTTCATTTATAATCCACAGATTTTTGTGTTTGAGAAACAACGCTTGATCTTTCGTGACCTTTCGGCGGAAGATCGACCGAAAAGAACATCGAGAATTTCTTCATTTTACAGAACTGTCAAGAAAAGTTTCTCAAACTTGTTCGATCTTTCTACAAAGTGCATGCTTCCTTCTAAAATGAAACGAATAGTATGGACGAAAATTTGAAAAGTCTTGGAAAAGTCTCATTTTTTTACGACTTTTTATTGCCATTTTCTAAATAAGAATGAGATGTAAAAGTTAGGTATGAAATGGAAAATAAAAATGCTTTCACATCGTCCATAACACAAATGAGAAAATTTCATTCAGAATATTAACTATGTTGAGGATAGCCAGGTTGTCAGATGGGCCGTCAAGCAATCCTGTGACATTATACTCACCTAAATCTGCAAATTTGAAAGACAATTTGACTGGCTTTCAGGCGCTCGAACAATCAGATAATTTACTGAAATAGCAAACAGTTCTAATTGAACTCACACAGAATAGAAAGAAAAAATAACTTGCAAAAAGTTTCTACATTATTTGAACCAGTGAAGATATGATTGTTTTCTGTAATGCATCAAAAACACACAGTACATTTTCGCTTTCATTTTATCAAATGAAAAAGAAAGAAAAAAGATATTTTTCAGTCTGTGTGAGTTATCGAACGGGAGGGGTGATATTCTGTTCATCACATATCACAGAGGGAGAAACATAAGGAAGCAACTAAATGGAACCACGCATCTCAGAACTTGGAAGTTAAGATGATTTTCGAATTAATCCATTGCTCAGTCGACGGTGATTGCTTTGATCTTGAGGGCGGCGAGTTAATTCAGTGGATCTTGTGTGCATCTCCTCTGACTGTTGTATGATTCTTGTCTGATAGATTATTGCTGTTGTGTGATTATTTCGGTGCTCAATGTTCTTCTCTGTATAAATATAATAATATATGCCTATTCAATTGTATGTTGTCTGATCCTTCGCTGAGTGTAGAACGTTTGATTCCAATGTGTTCGTACTGTACACACTGGCTGTGTTCAGTTGTATAATGTATCAATGTACATAAGGTTATCCATCGAGTATCTTGCAATGTGTGGTCACGATGGTTATAATTGACGATAACTGGACATACACAATCTCACTACCAGTAAACATATACATTATTAAATAACTCTACGAAAGCTAATAGGATGGGAAATTAAATAACTATAGTTGTGATCAGCGTGTCAAATATGTTGACGAAATCTAATTAACAGCTGAAGAAAAGTTCATTAATTACATAATAATAAGGATCCCTTATTAACTAATTTATTTGTTTTATACATATTATAAAGACCATTGGCAAAAAAGTTTTACTCAATCAATTTTCAGTGACTTCAAAACATAACAATTCATAGTTAATGAAATTTTGTTTCGGCGATAGGTGAGTAGATTACAAAAATGTTGTAACGGGTTTTGTAATACACGAAGGCGATAAATCTGAGTGTTCACAAGAAGGAAAATGTTTATGAACAGTGAAAATACCAAAGCAAACTTGATTATGCAAAGCTCTTATAAGAGGGGGCAATCAGGGAATTGGAATATTTACGAGCTGCGGTTATTATAAAAAAATGTGTCAGAAAAAGATGCAATTATGTAAAAAATTCTGCGTGAATATCTTAAGGAAACTTCTATCTGCTAATGACCTCGTTAAAGTTGTACGTAAAGTTTCTGAAGTTACACTCTAAAAAAATATTAGCTATTTGTTATGTAAATTTTTGATCATGAATTCTATTTTCATAAGGAAGAAAAGCAGTTTAAAGTTTTTCAAACAATCAGTATGAACGAATGCTTTAAAAATAAATAGATAAAAGAAACCTAATCAGTTGATTAACAGCACATGGAGAAACTCAAATGTACCTTTTTCCGAGTAATTTATAAGGAAAACACATCCGAGTTGAAGTGTTTGGCGAATGGACTGGGATTAATTCGTGAATCCAAGAGAGTTGATGGACAAATTAACGATTACCGCGGGTACGTTGTCGAGGTGATTTTGTCCCGTAAAGGTAACAGCTCCACTTAATTCAGCCAGCTATTACGTGATTGTCCTCGGGTCCTAATCGATAATCTACCCTCTCTTATAACAAGAGCTGAAAGGTAGTCTAAGATCAAAGTGATTTATCGTGTTGGCGAAACCCCAATCAAATTTAAATTCAACCCCGGTCTGCGATTGACGTTGAATTTTAAGAACTAATCTTAATATTCTCTTAATATATATATTATAAAAAACCTGTGGAATTCTCTTCTAGATTTTAAAATTAATTTAAAGAATTTTTAATACTTTTCAACCTGTGGAATACCTTCCAACCCTTTAGAATTCATTTAAAGAATTTTAAACACTTTTCACGCTTTAGAAGATTTCTTTTGTAATTAACAATATTTCAAGATATATTGTGAACGATTTAAAAGAATTTGAAAACTGTTCAAGCGATTAAAAAAATGCACTAGGAATTTGAAAGGGCTTTGAAGATTTTTTTAAAAAGAATTTCAAAAGAATTCAAAAGATTTTAAACAATCGAAAGTATCAAATAAAAATAATTTCAACTTCCAAAGATTGAATTGAACAAAGGTGAAAAGGTAACAAATTTGCAAAACAGGTGAAATAGATGAAAAAAGGTAAATACGAGAAGACCTGTGATGACTAAATAATATTTGATTTTCAATCAAAAAGATGGATATTGATGAATTTCTAACCAAATAAATGATGAAAATGGGAATTTTCTTGAAAACAGGGGGGAAAATAGAGGTGAATAGGGGATAAGGAACCAGTCTGTAAGGCTTGTAATTCTCCAATTAGTCAAGTTAATTAGGAAGTCGGCGTAGGTAGGACTGAAGGAATTAAGATATACCATTTATTTGAATTCCACACAATTCTATAAAATTCTGTAGAAATAAATTGAATATTTTTTAATTTAATCTAAAAATTTTTGAATACTTTTCAAGCTACGATAATATATATTTCAGTATTTTCAACAAGAGAATTCAAAAAAATGTGTTCTTTTTTGACGGGAGACACTTAGAATATCAAATTAATTTTTAATCGTCTATTTCCTTATTTTCGGTTACTAAACCCAAGATGTCTTTCGTCAAAATCAGGTTCTCTTTAATTGGGCTCTGAAGACGAAAAACTACCCAAGAAAACTTGCGAAAGCGATCTTCTAAACAGTTGATCTGATGTATTGTTTCATAATTTAAAAAAAATTCACAACTTTTGAAAGAATTGTAGAAGTTTCCGTCAAAAAAGAACACGCTTGTTTGGATTCTACGGACGCAAAACTGTTAAGAAAACTTGGACAAAACACGCCAAAGAAAATTACCTTCAAGGATCATTTAATTGAGCCCTTTAAGAAAATCTGAGAAAGTCAAATAATTTCTGGATTCTGGTTAACGAGGGAAATATATTCAGCAGATAGGGGCTTTTCAAAACCAAGTGGCGGATTAATAACGCTCACGAGTGTCGTATAATTCGCGTCTATCATAATCATGAATGTTATGAGAGATCGAGCCAAGCGAGCTGGGTCCAGCTAGAATTTCACTGCTAACCTTGATTTCCTCTCGAATCACCCCCTTTCATTACAGAAAAAAGCCTTTCAAATGAAAATGTTCATTTAAAGAAGATAGAAGAGAAATGATGCGAGAAGCCAGACTGTGTATATATTTCCACATCTCTTTTTCTCCCAATTTTGTAAGGGATCGCTTTCATAAAATATCTTTTTATTAGAATAATTTCTGGTAGTAAAATTGCAGAAAAAAAATATGGAAAAAGGATTTGGACGAATATACAAGATTTTAATGCAATTTTATTAAGGGATAGTAAAATATTTTTATGATTTTCAAAAGATTTTATGAAATTTTAAAACATTTTAAGGAATCATAATGAATTAACAATTTTTTAAATTGAATTTTCTGAGGTTTCTAGTAATTTTAAGGAATTTCATGAGAGTTTGATGAAATTTAGAGGTATTTTTACGAACTTTAGGTGGTTTAAGAGTTCCTCGCAGTATTTTAAGCGATTAAAAAATATTTTGCGAAATGCTCAGAGATCTAAACATTTTTTCATGAAATTTTAAAGGAATTTTAATAATTTCAAGGAATTATAGAGATTTTGAAAAATTAAGGGATTTTAACAAACTTTTTAGGTGATTTTTAAGATCCTCGTGGAATTTAAAGCGATTTAAAAACATTTTTATGCCTCTTAAAAGATTTTACGAAATTTTAAGAGATCTAAACATTTTTAAGATATTTCATTGAATAGTGCTACAAATTCATTTAATAAGGAGTTACCAATCCATTTAGTTTGTCCTTGATAGTAATGAAATAAGTATAAATTTTTACTAATTTATACTAAACGACTTGGCACCATTTGAATTAGTAAGAAACTACTATTAATTAGTTAAATTACAATTATTTTCCGATTACGAGCCGTTACAAAAGAAAAAAAAGGAAAGAAGATTGATTAAAAATAAAAAAAGGAGTTACGTCAATGGCAAAACGCAGGAGCAAATCTAAAGAGCTATCGACACTTTCGAACTTTATACAGAAACCACGGTGTTTTTAACACAATACATAAAGGGAGAAACGGCTAGAGGAAAGGTGGCTTTCAATTACCGGCTTCAGTTGCATCCAACGAATGTTTTGTGGGTTTTGACGGTACTAAATTGCCGCCAGTCGCGGTTCGATTTCCTAGGTACAATTTCCTTTGCCCGCATATCTGCAGATGTGTCAAGATGGCATTTCTATTCCGTTAGAGGTAATGAAGATGTGGTAGAATATATATATATATATGTATATTTCTCTCAGAAGTGGTTCTCATCTCAGGTATCAGATAATTCGAGGGTGTTTTTTTATAACAAAAATTTCAATTTCAATATTCTTAACAAATAATCATTATTAAACTGATAGAAATTACATCCATCCACAAAAAAGAAAAAGGTCCAGTTCTTGTTACAGTGTAAGCAAGGGCCTAAATTTATCTCTATGTCCAAAAACGGATTTAAACTTTAATAAAAACGTAAAATTCGTATTCTCCGCACATTAACACAATTCGCGTAATTTCCAAAAACCAATCAAGAATGTGTTCGACATTTTCCAGATATATGGCAACATCACTTTTTGTAGATAGAATTCTAACTATATTAGTGATGACATTCTGTTATTTCAAATGTCATTTTTGAAATTGGAAAAAAAGTTGATATACATACATACATATAAATTATAAAAAAAAGAAAAAATAATAAAACAGGAGCTTAAATCGTTATTGCTCATTTTTCGTATTTCATGCTCAAATGCAACACTTATTTATACGTTGAAATAAACTGCATTTGTTTTTCTTGTACAGAAAAAACACAGAGAGAGAGAGAGAGGAGGAGGGGGGAACGCGCAATTTAGAAATGTGATTGTTTTATTTTCGTCCATGATATTTCGCAATTCGAATAGCTTAACTAGGGATGTAGAGTTGGTATCAAGGGAAAAATGTGATAAAATACGATACTCTTTCGCTCTCATATAGTGAAACGTACTCGTAATCCTATGCAATCTCACAACGAGAGAGCCGCCGAAAGCTCATGTATCTTGTATAGCACGTGCGATCTAATGCGTCTTCATGCAGATCAGTGTTCATACCATACATAGCACATAGATGAAAAAAAATCCCCTAAAAGAGAATATTACACAATTTGCAAAAGGTAATTAAAAATTCCCATAACAATTCTTCAGATTCTTTCTATTCAAAGAAGGAAAATCAAAACTCTATTTAATTAGCTGACAGGAGGTAGTAAAGAATTTTGCGACTTTGAACAATCAAATTGCCTACAGTGATACGTTTCGATGAGAATATTTGAAAATCTGGACAAACTAAGTCTCAGACTGTTTAATCTACACTTGTGGGTTTTCGTAATTTTACCCAAGAGGAAGTGTTGAATGAAGAACAAAGTAAAAGCCCTCGACCCTTTAAGGATGAACTAATGAAATCTCCAGAAACAAGATTGCTGCTTTCCAGTACTTGACCCTACCAATGTATTATTTACAGCAATTTATTTTATCCCGACCTTTCATTTCTGTGCATATTCAGAGCTAGAAAATTACAAAAAAGGGAGTGCTCAGGATAAAAAAGTATACGAAGCCTGCAAGTATACATTATTGCAGTAATTAATAACATAAACTCATTTCATTTAAATCATCTCTAATAATAGTTTAGGCTCATATTCTCATTGCTTACCGCAAACTATCCAAATTCCCTAATTTTGTAGATTACACTCCACTGAATTTCCTTCGGGATATGGACACGGAAGATAGAACGTGGTAACCGAAGCGCAATTATCGACAAGCGGTATCCCATGCTTCTTGTTGCTTAGCTACGAGCAAAGTACAGATAATGCAATTTTGGTGTACCGAAAAGTTTGTGTATAGACAATATGTACAAACCCTTTAACATTTGTAAATTATGCTATATTGGATGTACTTCAGAAAAGGGTCCTCTACGTATACCTTGTTTTGATGAGCTGATCACGAATATGCGATAGTGAATATTTAGTATTTACGACTAGTCAATTTTCATCGTGATGAAACCATAGAAAAACCATAAAAATCATGGTTTTTTGCGTTTATGTCAGCTAATATGCCAAATTTGTTTAAATGTTTCAAACAAAACTTGTAGATCTGAATAAAAAACACTTTTTGTAAAGCATTTTTTCTCTACGAGTGATAGTTTCTGAGAAAATCAGTGGTACATCCAGACAAGTTTCAGAATTTCTCCCCAAGAATGTGACTATTTCACCCCAATATCCATATAGTCGAACTGAAAAATCCCTATATTTTTCGCTAACAATAAATGATTTTACAATATTTTCGATTCATTTAATTATGGCTTTCATACATAAAAGTCGTTGGAGCTAAGAAATGACTCTCCTTTAGTCGGTTAAATAGAATTATTTTCTAGTGAACTCTAGGTAAGAAATTACTCCCACAATTGACTTTTACTTGCGGTTTTAAAATCAAGAGAGTAAGAAACGTAGTTTTCTTCCGTCTATAATTTTTCAAGCGACCTATAAACTAAAATCCTCTGTGACGTGCATTTCCAGTAAAAGCTGAGAAAGAAATAAAATACCATAAATCTCCTATCTAAGAATGATTTCAAGCGAAGTATTCCACCTAAAATAGACCAATCTGCGTATCTTGCAAACGTGTAGATTTTTCCTTTCTGCTAAAACCAATATCTGACAAAACTGTCGTCTTCATCCCTCTCGAGAAAAGTGTCTTTTCTTACAATCCTTTCAATTCCGGAAATGAATGAATGAAAGAAATTCCAGATAAATTTATCAGCATCTCAAGATGAGAATACAGGTGAAGTGATTTCTTAAAGTCAATCGCTAATTTCTCGTAAATTTCTAATGCATCCCAGACGAGAGGAAAAGACAGAGAGTGAGTATAAGGAGAATTGCGTGGGTTGTACAGTTGGTGATGCGAAAACTACGGATGCCAAGATGGAGCCCTCGATGTGAGTGACTGGTCTGGCTGACGTAAATCTACCGTGAAGTAGCCACTCCTACTCGAGAATCCAAATTCCCCAATTTAACATAAAGCGAACTCGAACCCCAGATCTAGGCGAAGAAAAAAGAGAGCAAGATTTGTGCACGAGACCGAAATACCGTTTCCATTGTCTTACCGCCATGCCACTCGCTCACTAGTTCATTTCTCCGCTGACAAATTAATCAACAGCTTGTGACCACTGTTTTGTGGCGATTAAAATAAGAGAGTATTTGTTGTTATGAAACTATCAGGAATCACAGTCTCTATTCTTTCTAAAATAGAGGAATAGAGGATTTTTATCCCAAAAAAAGAGGACGTTTTTTTGAAATGAAGGGTGGTATATTTTGGATTTAATTTTTCGATTTCTTAAAAAAATTTTATTTAATTTCTTAATTTTTGGTTTTTAAGGGGATGTGATGGTGCACTATTATTATCTGAATTTGCTCATATGGTAAGTAATACATGCCCTTACATTTTGATTTTGATTTGAAATATTTTCCAAAATAGAGGACCATTTTCAAAATAGAGGAAATACAGATTTTCAGGGGATTTTAGAGGATTTAAAATGATTTCACGTGATTTTAAAGAATTTCAACGAACTTCAAAGGATTTTGAGAGATTTGAAGTGTTTTTAAATTATGTTGGGTATGTAAAAAAATTTCAAAGTTTAGAAGTCTTCAAATAATTTTAAGGATTCACGGATTTAAGTTCTTTTAAAGGATTTGAAGGGATTACCCTAAATTTCAAGTGATTTCGAAGAGTTTTAAGGGATTTTTTGTGATTTTTATGTTTTTTGTGGAATTTTAAGACTTAAAATATTTTGATTTGATGAAGACTATTTTAACATTACTTTAGAAATAAATTGAAAGACATTAAAAAAATTCTAAATTAATTGTTACGGCTAACAGCCATAGTCCAAGATTATTGTCCGTCGCTGAAGACACGAATGATGTATGCCATTAGTCTTTCTTGAGAAATCCTTACACGGTAAAAGGACAATAAGTTCACGACACGAAATTTATTCATCACCATCCATTCTCAAGTTGCAGAGTCTGAATCATGGAAATTTCAATTGGAGGCGGAATTACCGGTTTCTTCCTTTCAATAAAATAATGTCAATTGCACGAGTTCTAGAATAAGTATTGGCTAGAAGAGCAAGGCCTGTGAATATGATCAATTAAAGCTGATTGTGTCTAGTTTGAATGAATGGTTCATTGATTGTGCCAGGGCGATCGTTACTCGAGAATAGTATGTCTGGCTTAGCGTTTTCCTCGCCATAACCACGTTCGAGTTGTGTAGTTTCCGCAAAATAGGAAACTTCGAGTTTGCTGAAGTAGAAACGAAACAGCCAACTGCCAGAGAGTTCGAGAAACGGGACAATTCAAATACACTCCGACCAAAATCTACACTCTTCAAGTTTTCAGAAGTTCGAAACTATATTTTTTTGGAAAGATTACCTGAGCTCTCCTCTACAAGCTTGAATGCAATAGAAATTCTAGAATCCATCAACTCTAAAAAATCATTATTACAGGATGGAATTTCGGTACTACAATAGGACGCTTCGAAAACAGTCCAACTTTTATTTGATGCCGAAAAATATCATTTTAGTACCACTTCTCAATATTAAAAAAGAACCAAGCGAGTATCAAATGTCATTAGCGTAATGTAAACAAACAAATGCAAGCAGGACTGTCAATTATGAGGTTATTGAAACGAGTTTTGATTTCCTTAAAATGACACACTACCAGGATTCACGAGCCACAAAGCTTGGCTTGATAAACATTATTCGGACTCTGCA
>JAUESI010000010.1:12945243-12956511 GCA_032275145.1 Synergus laeviventris | reverse complement strand
TATGTACATATCGACGTGAGGTCGATACAATTTTGTTCCTCTATGAGAGGACCGTTCAGTCCGAGGTGCAAACGTGTCACGTCACTGCCGGTTTACAAAAAGGGTGAGAAGAAAAATGCCTGTTTTCAGGTATATTAACGATGAAATTACAGCTAGCCTTATGGAAGGTTCACATATTTTATAAATACCGATTGATACAACTCATTCTCAACTTCACACGTATTCATTTACTCAAACATACGAATTTATCGAAAAAACGTCCACTTTATATTAGAATTTTGGATAGAATGACACAATACATTAAATAATATTTTGTAATTACCATATATTAATATTTGTAATAATAATTTTAATAATAAATTTCGTACCATTTTATTTTATAATTATAAAGTATTCCAAGTGTATTTTTCTTCTGTAATAAAATATTCAATACAGTGTTTTCGCAGTACGTATATTTTTGAAGAAACAAAGAACAATTTTATCTTAAAATAAAATGTTTGAATATCATTTTTGCAAAATATAATTACTTTTTTCAATTAAATTTTTTTACCCTCTTTTCAGAAACTAAAAATCTACAAAACAGTTTCCCAATTTTTTATTCATGCAAAAAATCAATTTTGAATCAACGTCCAATGTAAAAAAAAAAAAAAACGCCAATCCAGCTTTCTATTTCCTATATGTGTAATTCCTCGGAACAGAGTGTTTTTTTTAAATTGAAAAGTAGATTGTACAGAACGTTTGTTGTTTCTTCTTGAAAAATTTGATAAATGTGGGTTCATTGTTTATGCCGTGCCATCGTTCATTTGTCCGTTTGAATGAATTATTGAGTCATCGGTATGTATTTAGACGAGGGCAGGAATCGAATTCGCCAGTTTGAGATGGATACAAATAAGACTGACGATCTTGTGTTAGACTAAAGTGACATGGCTAATGCTGTTAGACTAACTAAACTGTTAAGAACGTCTTAATGTCGCTCGCCTGTCAGAAACTATTGGGTCTGTTTACAAGCTTAATTAATGAATGGTAATGTCAGCAATCGATTTTACATAAGAGAATACATTTTGAAACGATATATACATAACATACTGCGTGCAGTGTAGAACATACTGCGCACTGTATATGAAAATTGGTTTTGAATTTATCCCCAATTCGTATCCATAAATCGAGATTTATGAGCATTTGGGATTAATAAACGTGAAAAGCAGCAGAGTTTGAGTACATTTTTTCGAGGCCAATGATTCTCTTCTATATTTAAAAGGATTCGTCAGATCTAAAAAGCAGTTGATCGTAAAGAAGCCGCTAGACTAAAAAGCTTTGAATTTAAAGTTTAACCAAATTTTATTTACGATTTTGAATAGCAATAATTCTTTTCTAATTTCTTTTTTAAAATGTCTACCTGATCTAAATTCGATATTAAGTCACGCTAGGGTAAGCTTTTCTAATAAATCACCTTAAAAAATTTTCCTATCATACTCAAACGTGTCCATGCTATCCTTTCAAGAAAAAACGAATTGTCGAACGATTTTAAGATTAAGGGAGCAATTATTCTGTAAAATGTTCAGCATGAGTTGTATATAACATTAATGTACAACCTAGTACAAGCGTCGCGGGTAACATTCGTTATTTCAATATTGCGACTGACGTCACAGGACTGCCAGAAACACCTGTTTCCGTGCGGATGTCTCGTTTCACAGTTCACATATAGATACAATATCCCTTCAACACAGTTGTTCTCGTAAAGTTTTGCGGTACACAGTGAAAAGAAAAATTTAAATTAAGTCATAAATTCTTATTCCAAGCACGAATAAAGAATAAATGAAGGCTGTACAAAAATGGAAGCTAAGGGGGTTTCTACTTTTACGGGTGGTTTATTTATTTTATTACCAATTTTTCCACATTCAATTATCACATATTTCAAAAAGTGAAATTCTGTGAAATTTTGATAAGATTTCTATTAATAATTTTAAAGGATTTTAAATGGTAAGGAATTCCAATCCGTTTCTATATTTAAAAAAAAAATATTATCACGAATTTTAACATGGATTTGAAAAGATTGATGATTTTGAAGATTTTCGTGGAGTTTTAAGGATTTTTTATTGTCTCTCGGAAACTGATTATAAATCGCTTCTTTGCCACTGCTTGATCATGAAAAAATTATTCTAACTTCTTGAAATGTGTTAATTGAATGTTGAAACATTCAATGTTTTTTTTAACGTAAAAGGTAGGGATTAAAAAAAATGTGGATAAAAAAAAGTCATTATTTAAAAAGGTACGCTATTCTGGAACTTTGCAAATTATCACAGATGTCTCTATATATGAGTAAATACTTGCACACCAAGGTACAACCGAAAGAAACTTATTGCGTCACAAAAAGCTTCATGTCTCAGTGCGAGCATCAACTATTTTTAGGGGAGTGAGGAACGAACTTCTAATGGATCCTGTGGTATTTGAAACTTCTCATCGACTGTCGGATCCCAATCCTCATGTCGCCTGAAGAAAAATGTCCAGATTACATTCCTGTCTCTATACAAAGTTTTTTTAAAAATGTAATTATTAAAATAGTTATCTTAACAAATGGTTATATCAAATAATAAAATGCTTCCGAAAAATTCTTTAAAAATTTTTTTTTTTAAATTATGTAGTCATCGAAACCAGTCGAAACTTTCCTTGATTGTACTTAGGATACGTCAACAGTTTTCAAACATTTCAAGGCAGCAAATCAAAGAAAGTTACGATGACTCATTTTTTCTGCCGTGTATCGAAGTAGCTGGCCTAATAACTTATTTTTCAGTGCGTTTCTGAATGGCAAAAAAGTTCTTAGAAAAAAATTATTATAGCATGAATTTTCTTGTCGTCTCGTGTAATAAGCCGAGCAATATCAGTGACACGTTGTTGTCCAAAACACAGCCTTATGACATTATCACAAGAAACATATTGCATTGGAGGTTCTTGTCGTAAAAGTCCAGCGTCATTTAATGGATATTGTCCTGACTAATATTCAAGGGGAGGAAACATCTGTTGGACGCTAATTTACATTTTATGATTACTAAGGGTAAAATACTATATACAGTAAAATGAACAAAAAAATATCCTATCTCAAAAAAGTGGTGTACCGAAATGTCTCGAAAATTTCGCAAACATTTTGTTTCAAACCTGATTGGCTTTTGAATGATAAAATAATATGCTAGTCCTATAAAAAAACTTTTGTGCTGATGATCCGAGAATTAATCATTTGAGAAACGAACTAATGACTAAAGTATGAGAAAAGAAAATCGGAGCCTTAAAAACCGGTATTGAAATAGGAGTACCTGCTATAATTCTAAATTGTCTTTTTCATTTGAAAAATATTCAAATTTCGATAAATATTTGCTTGCAAAGAAAATAATTTCTCGAGAGAATACATCATCACTGCTATAGAGAGAAAAGCGTAGAACCAATAACCAAATAATAAAAGCAATAGAGTATATTCTCCATTCCAACTCTAACTCCAACTCATATACCTAATATTATTTCCCTGTGACATTTTCACTGCGTACAAGAAGGAAATCGATAAGAAGCCAATAACCTCCAGGGAATATAGGAAACATCGCTATAGATAATTTATGTAGCAGAATCAATTTTGATGACTACACTTGCAAAACACGTACATATAGCCTCTGCATCTTAACAAAAGTACAAAGCTGAATAAATTAAACTGCACTTTTATAAATTCTATTGGATTCCAAGATAATGTGGCGTCTTTTTATTGTTAATATATTGAATTATAAAAGAACGAACTGCGAGAGAAAACAGCTGGACTAACTTTTCAACGACGTTTTCATTTTAACTCAATATCCAACACAAAAGAAGCTCATCTTTATTCGTTGTCCTCAACAATGGAATCTTTCGGAATCTTTCTCACTTTCTATTTTCTGAACTATACGAATTCGAATATAAATCCATTAATGAATTAAGATATCTCATGAATAATAATAATTCCAGATCTTTTAGTTTTAGGTTGACTTTAAAAGGATGCTTTGTCTAAGAATAAGGATTGCATATAGATGGAAACCTGATTTGATTACTTTATAAACACTCTCTTAATTAAGACTCCAAACTTTGCATCAATAATCTGAAGGATTAAATTACAGTATTATATTTTTCAAATTAGAAGAATTCTCAGTTATATTGCCTGCAAATAGTTATTCTTGGATTCTCAGATTTGTATCAAGACGATGAATTTATCAAAGATTATATCATTTACCTAAGTTTAACTGAAGCTATACGATATTTGTTACTTTGAAACGGAATTTCATTTCGAAATCTTATTAGGCTTCAACGCCAATCGTACACTGACACATATATAAATGCAAGCTTTCAAATCAAGCCAAGAGAACATCCACTGAAGGGGTGTACAGTTTACATTGGACAAAGTTTATGGACATGATGAGTGTTAGCTACAATATTGTCATCGCAAACTCTCGGCCTCGTAATCTCTTTTAAGGGGTCGTATAGATAGTAATCCAATATCGCAAGGTGACAGACAGCAGTAACCTGGAAGCGCAAGGCTCCCAACTTACCCTGTAAATGGTATACACTCTCTCAAACGAGAATATTTTGTATCGAACATAAATTGTATTCTGCTCGTTGATGAAATACGCAAACCCTTGAACATATTTTTTATTTCTTTAACGAAAATAGTTTTGTTTTGGATATTAATAAAATCTCAAACTCCACGAAATTATCCTGAAATCCCTTAAAATTCTATACATTTTTTTAAAAATCTGAAAAACTTCTAGAAACTTCTTGAAATTCCAGAAAATCCTTTAAAAATGGAAATTTCACCACAACATTTAGAGTCTCTTAAAATCCCTGGAATTTCTACCACAACATTTTAAATATCTTAAAACTCCTAAAAATTTTAGGTAAAACCTTCGAAATATCATAAAATTCCTCAAAATTTCAAAAATTTTTAAATCTCTTTAAAATTCCTTTGAATTCTTAAAACGAAAATAGTTTTTTTTGTTGATAATAATCAAATTGAAAAAAACTCATCAACTTTCAGGAAAGTCCAGAATATTAAAAGCACACTTGAACTTTTCATAATTAGACCAAATTTAAATTAACTCCATATGGATGTGAAACATTAATAGAAAGTTGAATAATAAATGGAAAGTGTATTCAGAACTGTGAAACTTCCTGATTTCCCACTTTTCGACCTCTAAATCTGAATACATTTTTCTATAAATCTCTTTCCTCTTCTTCATTTTTGTACGTGATTTTCTAAAGCAATTGAAATTCGTTGCTGGCTGCAATGAGTTGACTTTTGAAGCGAATATTATGTTTCGATGAAATGCGCTTTTAACAATTCTTTTTAAATGACACAAATGGAGAAAGCTTATCCGCATTGCATGAAGGGAAAACAAGCTTGAACTTTTGAATGGTCTCTGGTTGGTATTGCATCCTACTAAACCAGACGATTCCAAGTAGGTAGGTGCGCTAGCTCGTTGGGTAGACACGGTTTTCAATTCGCTTTATACAAGCACAGTATAATGCAAACGTTATATATATTACGCTACTGAATTCCTTTTGCTTCCACAAGTTGGTTTCGCCCAGTAACGTCCCAAAAGAGATGCTCTGAATACGTAAAGGTTTTATTTTCTAAAAAAATTGTATTCTCTCAATTTGATGAAAAATACAAAAACCCCTAGCATAATAATTTATAAATGCTGGGGTTTTTATAAGCAAGTCTTATGAACTCGAAGAATTTGAAATTGAAAATTAAAACCGCCAAATAATAATCACTTCAAACTTTCTTTTCTTCTAAACTCATGTGCCAGAAATATTTGTACTAGTTTCTTTTGGCAGAATAATTTTCAATACAAATAATACATATCAATATTTTAGAACTGTTTCTATTTTAAAATACAATCAATACAAAAATTCGATCACTTGAACTTTCAGAGCTTTTCACTCATATGAACTGAAGATTACTCAAGACCGTCAAAATTGAATAATTTTCATTTCAAGCCTTTCTCAAACTGCTACTGAGTTGGCTGTCAAGCTTTGACGACGAAAATCCAAATTTAACGATAGCTATTCAGAATTTAACGATGTAACGCAAAATAGAAGCTCCGAATACCTCTCGATACTGAATATTTTAACGACCCTTTAAAACTACATAGTAGAATAAACAGCTTTCCTCGATTTTACTTTTTTGTTTGTATTGTCAGTGAATAAATTGAAATAAAAAGAAGAGTGCTCGAGTCTCAAACAGTTACTCATAAATTTCCGTAAATTGGACATGCTACTTAAATATCATTATGATACTTCCACGTGAATAAAATATCATCTATGCCAAACCCATTCTTCATTTCTCTGGCAAATAGCAAATTTACCTTTGATTAAGTGATATTTGTATTTATGATGTCAAGATTGTAGTCAAGCTTTAAGCTCTCCACTCGAAACTTCAGAAGAGAATCCAGGAAAGTATGAAGATACTTTTTTCTCTTCAAAAAGAAGTTAGATAATTCAAATTTGGGGCTTAGAGTGCAGAAGGTCGTGGAAAATTTTCTACAGGCTTGTTTCTAATTTTCTCGCGGGGTTTTAAAACTTGAGAAAAGTATATCTCTATAATTTATGATTCGGTTCTCCTCTTTCTAAGAGAATTGAAAAGTTTTCTGAATGGAGTTTTATGAATCCTCGTTTCTTTCTTATTCCGCGAAGCGCGCATTCTAGTGTAACCAAATGCACTTTGAAACTTGGAAATTCCATCAATTGACGCACTCTCTTGTTTCCAAGAAAAAAGGATTGGGTAAATACATGCTCAATATCATTCGTTAGAAATTATATTATCTATTTATATTATACGATGTAAAAGTAATTTTCTAAAAAATAATTAGTCTCCTTCTCAAAGGAGCTTTGATCAAAGGGAACTGAATTCTAATCAAGAGATCGCATCAATACATCAAATTGCTTACATTAAAGGTTTCTCTGGTATTATTGATCAGATTCAGTGAAGTCATTATAACCGAAGATTCGTGCTCTACACGCAAAAAAGAAAATGTCTGAATTCATTTAAAATAGTCAACATGCGCTCTGACCGCATTTTTTCTGGAATTTAGTCACTCTTACTATTTCAAATTGACATGTGTGCTAAGAAAATTGTAAAGCCTGGTATTTTCGTTGCAAAAGTTACAATTTGAAATAGAGAAACTGACTAAATTCCAGGAAAAATGCATTCAACAGAGGGCAATGTTGGTTATTTTAAATGGTAAATTCAGCTGTTTCCATTTTATAGCTTTCTGAAGCAAAATTATGAAAGGCAAATATATTCTTAGCTTTAAATTAGAAATTTGAACCAAATAAACCATATTTTAATTACCAGGCAGTATTAGAAATAATAACGCCTTCTTGTCACAGTTTACAAAGTATCTTAATGAAATTTAGAGAATCATGCAGAACAGAAAGCAACTATTGTTATTCAAATACAGTATAGTATCCTCCGAGGTTTAATCCCTGCATTTAGACACAGGCTTACTTGGGATTAACCTCAAACCATTCTAAGATACTCCAGGATGGTAGTTAAATAAGGACTATAACCTGGAGAGCTTTTGATCTTTGTTTTCATTAACACTTTAATTAAATTCGTAACTCTTCATTTCCCATGTCTTTAAACGTGACCTATATTTAAAACCGCGTTGTTACACATTTTTAAATTTAATAAAGCATTCTTCGTTTTAGGGTATTCCTCGGATGGGTAAATTGGAAGCTGTCGGTTTTGTGCACATAGTTTATGAAAGTCTAAGTGGCAACAAGAGGCTATAGAGTCCTTATTTTAGACTTCCGACGCGTCTTCGTCGCTCGTCACGCGTGTACGTCTTTGCTCGTCGACTCGACATTATTTGTTTTTCGGGCGTTAAACGAACGTTAGCCGACAAAAGCGAAGATGAAGCAAAAAAAAGATGTTGCCGACAAACTCATTACGTAGAAATAAGAATAAAAACTAAAGCCGATGTATTGATCAGGCCTTGCAATCTCTATGAGAAAAAAGTAGGGTTCATAAGATACTTTTTGGTTCACATATGGTAATTTTTTTAAGCTCGAAGGGTCACTTTTTTTAAAAATAAAAATTAGATAGTTTCTAAATATTTCAAAATTTTAAACAAGCCGAAAGAAATCAAAAGAGGAATTTAAGAAAGTTTGGGGTGAATTCAGAAGAATTTATAAAGAATTCGAGACAATAAATTTCATATGAATATGAACTTAAAGAATTTAAAACGATTCTAAGAAATTTTTAACTGATTTAAAAACATTAGAGACCTCAGCTTAATATAGGAGCCAATAGGGATTATGTTCGATCTTAAATTGACTCACCCTCTGACTTTTTGTAAATAATTATCTTCAGTAGAAAGCGAACTTACCTGAAACAAATAAAAAAGAAGCAATTAAAAAAGTTCAGCCAATTATTACAATAATCAATTATTTATTTAAAATTCTAGTGACAACGAGTGTAAAATGAAAAATTTCAAAGAGAAGAGCAATATTAGCTATAAATATCAAACAATTAACATTAGCAGAATTCTACTGTATTTCAATGGACAAACTTCCTTCCCTGTACATTTTCTCACATTCGATAGACTTTTAAAAAGTTGAAAATCGTTTCTTTTCGAATGAGGGGGATTCAAATAAACGACCTCGCGAACTTATTCCAACTTCTCAATCAAGCCCTTGACTCATCGTTATCTCTCCTTCAGGAAAAAAATGAAGGTAACGAACGTACATCTTTACAACTTTTCTCGTCTCTTTTTTTTCTCAGTTTGAAGTACCTAAGTCGTACTTTTCGTTTTTTTCCTAAGACCGACGCAGTTTTGTAATTGAATCACTTCTCGCGTTCTCATCATTCGTGGAAGAAAAGGTGTTCTACTAATTACACTTGCCTTTCAATTTGCATTCGACTACGACCATTAGTTTTACTCAGTACTAATTTTTCCCTTGGATTTCCCCAATTTTTTTATCTCAACTTTTTTATTCCTCCAACAAGTCTTGGGTATAATTAACTGTTACATTTGTAATGAAGAAAAAAGGACTTAAAGAGGATTAGTTGTCAGCTTCCTTGATGTTCAGGGATACAAGTTAGTTGAACTTAACTGCGATCAAGTTTCTCGTAAATTTCAAGCTGGAAGTACAGCAACGGAATAAACTGCATTTACAGTCACAAACAGTTTAAAAGTTTCATAAGGTGTTTTCTTAGGAAAATATTTGCGAACGCAGAAAATTAATGCTGCGAATTTAGTTGCATATCTCAAGACAGTGAAAGCTAAAAACTTAAATTTATTGTGATTTGTTCAGATTGCTTTTAATTGAAGCGAAATAAGGGTTTATTTTATTTTCTCTCTCATAAAAGAAAATTAAAGTGAAAATTGCCTCTCTAGCATTAACTCGGACCCTTGAGCACAATGAATAATAATTCTTTTCTTTTTTCAGTTTCCATTTCGCATACAAGGACTTTTATGACATTGTTTTCTTTTATACATAGTGTATCTATTTATTTAATGAAAGCGTGCTTAAATCATATAGCATATACGAGTAGCAAGAACTCACAAGGGAGATAAGTTGGAATTTGCTGTAATTAAACACGAGCACTGACATAAGAGCAGAAGGAAAATATTCTATGCACAAAAGAGCAGGTTCTTTGACTTTTTTTTAGTTTTTAACATCCTCATGTTCTTAAAGAGAGAGCATTTTGTGAATAACCATGTCTGGGAATAACGTTAAAATTGCATCGCAAGTTCATTGAAATGTATGAAAACTTAAGTAAATAAGCTTTGACTAAATAAATCATGCGACACGCTCAACAAATTTGCATTTATGTTTACGCGTTTTCAAACTCGAATAAAAAACGCTTTCACAATAAACATCAAAAGTCTTTTAAGGTCTCAAAGTCATTTGAGATCCTTTAAATTCGACGAAAAACTTTTAAATATCAGTCAAATAAACTATAGACAAAAAGAACATAGCATAAATGTCATTTTCTATTTTCTCTGACACCTATGTGCATTTTCCTGACATTTTGCTGACTTCCCTGACTTCCCTGAAATGTTTAATTACAAGCAATCCAACAGCAGAATTACTGGAATAAATTGAAAATGTGAATTTCTCTGAAAATTTTTATTTTCTGTAGTTATTTAAAAGTCTACGAGCGTAGGCAACAGGTATCTTTCAAATTAATAAGATCGAATTCGCATCAGTGCGTCAACGAAGCAAACCCGCATCGGAGTTGTACCTTATCCTGGAACGATACGTGCCTTGCCGTTCGGACCAGATATACGTGACTAAAATCGGCAATGACAGAAGCGAAACTTTTTACATGTTTCCTAAAGAGTCCTTTCGTATTCCAGACAATGCTCTTTGTCCAGATTCTCGAGATCCAACATAGGTCTTGAGGAGTTGCTGATGCGAAAACGATGTAGCGAATTTAAAACTTGTCCACCAAATAAAATGCTTCACTAAGAAGTTGATTTACAGTAATCACCCAAGTTCCAAATTTCCCAAAAAGCTTTCTCTGAAAATAAATCAACAATGTCATCAACAATGCTTTGTAGTGGTGACAAAATTCAGGTTCCAAAACAAAAGGTTTTTTCAATATATTTATTTTAAGGAAAATATATCTAATATGTGTGCCTCGATAGAGGGGGAGGCAATGGTGAAATAGCCATCTGGAGGTTCTTTGGACTGGGTCTAAGAAGCTATACAAGGCAAATAAGACCAAATTTATTGTCTTCCGACTGGGAACAATACAGAGAGGCCCGGATGGAATATAAAAATAAGATCCAAAAATATAAGAGAGAGGGATGGAGTGATTTGCGTGAGGCGTCAAATAACATCTCTCAGACGGCCCGCCTCCATAAAATCCTAGTCAAAAATCCGGAGGCCCGCCTGGGGCTAATTACATTGGCATCGGACGAGCTTGCCGAGAATGAGGAGGAAAGCCTGAACCGACTTTTGGAGATTCACTTCCCGGGGGTTCAGCTAATACCAGTGAACCAAGAGGATGCGTATCAGGTAGGCCCTAGAATGGGGGTGGACTGGAGGTTTGCGTCGAGTGTAATATGAGTAAAGAAGGTGGAGTGGGCTATAAAGACCTTCCAACCATACAAATCACCAGGGGCGGACGGTGTATAAGCGGTCCTTCTACAGGAGAGGTTGGATGTGCTGCGGTTGCCCCTGACGAAAATATATACGGCAAGCATTACACTGGGACACGTGCCAATGGCATGGAGGGGCAGC
>JAUESI010000010.1:12922837-12937948 GCA_032275145.1 Synergus laeviventris | reverse complement strand
TGGATCTGAACATCCCTGAGCTTACGCTAGTAACAAGTGTACTGTCTCCTCATTCGGAATGTTATAAAAATACAAATCTGTTTGTAACTTGATTGATTTTAATTCTTTTACTCATTAGAGGATATATGTAACGCTTGTATATGTATAATATGGGTGAGTGCGCCACAAAATTTAAGTTTCGATGTAAATACCTTTTAAAATTTAATTTTAAGCCTTAAATAGAATCTTTAATTTTGTATACACTTATTTGCATGTTCCATACCTAGTAAATCCTATTTAAAAAATAGGACAAAGTTAGAATAAACAGAATTCTAGTTATTCTAATAAAAAAATAGTATTAAATATGATTTCAAGTGAATAATGAATTTCTAGGGATTTTAAGAAATTTTAAGAGCTTTTAAGATATCCAGAAATATTTAAAAGGATTTTAGGAATTTCATTCGATTTGATGAAATTTCAACGGATTTTGATGAGGGTTTAAAAGAGAGTTTATGGATTTTCAAAGAATTTCACAAGATTACAAGATACTCTAATTTGTGAATACTCTAATTTTTTTCCTATAATAGAAATAATATAGAATAATTCCATATAGAAATACATTTTCCACAAATTCAATGTGTGTGGAAACTCTATAGAATTGTCTCCACTAAATATTTCAAGGTTAATTTTTACATTATAATCGATTTGATTTATTAAAATTGTAATTTTATTAGTGCTTTTAATTAATTTTATCATCAAAAAATATTGCGCTTATTTAACAAATAATTCGCACCTCAAGAGTATATTATTAATATAATTATGGTCATTTATTAATTGATCCCACTGTCGTCTTTATATCTCTAAAATGGTTTTCTTTCATTTTCTAATACTAATCAATTACAATTTTCGCTTAAAAAATTAAAATTATTTTTATTCGAAAACTTAAGTTATGTGACACTGACCTATATGAAGTTGTACATTAGAATACCCATTCTACTAATGTGTATGATGAACATATTATTATTTTTTTACCCATATAGGCACCATTCTCACGAAAGAAAGTGCTTATCGCATTCCATAAAATTATAATCTACAATAATAAAAATGGTATAAAAACTCACCTTGGCAAAGTCAATTTTCAGTGTACAACATCCGGAGTAAATGTCAGCCCCATGAAGAGTATCTTTTGCTCTGGTCGCTGACTCCACCGAATCGAACGTGATATCATAATAGTTAGTTAAGGATCTCTATATAGTATCATATGAAAAACGAAATTACCCTGTAAAAGTAATTATTACATATTATAATCCTAAAATTTCAATAACCTAATTGAATTTCCTCCCTTTTCCAGTGGAAAAGTAAAAAGCTGGTCATGAGTTCCTAGCAACCAAATAAAAAATTTAATTGAAATCAATAGATAGTATGATTTGAAACTTTTTTCCACAATAAAATTGTGTCTATGTTGGAGTTAACAATAAATTTCTCTTTGAGAGAATAAACGGCCGATGGCGCTGTGACTAAAAAGGTGATTTCACCAACAATATATGATAAACGAGAATGAAAAATGAAAAAGAATAAAACCTGACTTGTTTTAGCCACTCTGCTTCATTAGAGAATCGTTCCTGCTAAAATTCAGGGCATTTAAAGCCCCTCGAAAGCTTTTAACAACTTTTCACTAATAATATGTTCTTGACTTCCTTATTCACAAGAAAAGGACAAACAAACCTAGATGTATTGCTATGCGTGACAGTTTAATTAAGTATTGTAAAGGATATTCCACCATAGCTTGAACTCCGTTTTTCTTGAAGATAACGATGCGCTGAACTTGCCCACTGGGTGTACTAATTGTATGTAATACCTCCTGCAACACAAATAAGAAAAACATTTAATTCATAGTGTGGGGAATAACATTTTTTTATTTTTATAAATAATTAAGAATCACTAAAAATTATTTGTATCTATGACCGACTAGAAAATCGATAACGGATGATGGGATAAGTTAAATCACAAATGATGGAGCTCGGAGTTAACTTCTACAGCTGCACGATTGAGTCTATGTTTATCCATTTACTCGAATTGCAGAAAAAGAACGTTTTCGGTTTCGCGAGTACAGAACAGCTGAGACGAAAGACAGAATCTAAAGTCAGTCAAAACCTAAAAGCGATTTTGGCAAGAAGCCATTCTATGTCATCACTCGTGCGTTCTACTAAGATTTCTCTCAACAGGCAGCTACAGGTAAACATACACCTGATGCTAAACATTTCCCATTAAAATTCTCAAACTATCATTTCTTTATTAAATTTCTGTTAAATAAAATAGAGAGTTATAGATAAAATACTAAATCTTTTTTTAATATTTCATTTGTAAACATTCACGACAATGCTGATAAATTAATACGTATTCCACTTTACGAGTTGGACTTAAGCCGCTTTTCTGAAATTAGTATTATACTGTCCGAGTACATGCCATTTCCTTCAGGATTAATATGCATGCACTGCAGAATTTACTTGCTTCGAGTGTGATGCCAATTCTGAGACGACTTTCAACAACGAAAAAATAGAAAAAGAAGAATTTTTAATTCTGCATGTACGACGTACGTACTTATTGGACTTTTACATATATAATTCACCTTCCCAGCAATAATTACACAAACACACACTCCGCTCATTCATACCTCTTACACTATTACAATTTTCACATTTATACAATTATTACATTAGAATAACAACGAACAAATATTATCAGATTGAAGCAACTTAAAAAATGACCCACAAAAGATTCAACCTTCCGGCGAATTTGGAATTCATCCTACTGCATCCCTCAAAATTCTAAAAATTACCCTAATTTGTTGGGTCAAAATTTTATTGCTGATAATAGGCCTTCTGAATACTAAAATCCAGTCCAAAAACTATCATCCCCCTAATTCATTCGGGATTCTCCAAATATCTTCCCTTAAACCTAAATAATTAAAATTTATTCTAATTCATAGTCAAAACTTTATTGCTTACAATAATTATTTTAAATGATATCAAAAAATTTGATCCCTCCACCAAAAATTCTCTAATTTGAGCAGAGAGGGTGAAACTTTTTGGTGTGTCTTTAAGCAATAAAATTTTCACCCTATCAGGGAATTTTTGGTGAATTTTTTAAGAAAATTTTGGATCTTGTATGTTGTAGAAAAAAATTTTTTATTTTCGTTATATGAAAATGACAATCCAGCCTTTTACAGTATTTATATTTAGTTCTTTGAACTCAAATCGCGGAAGTAGATAAAAAGGAAATAAGCGATTAGTAAAAAGGCGAAAACTTGACATGTATGTAACACTAAAACGTATTTAATCTCCGTTTTTCCAATGCCTTTGAAAAATTCCGTCTCATCAAATATTATGATTACATGAACCAAAAAACTCTTGGCAGAGAGAATAATCCAGCATGTTATTATACTGTTTCAAATTTTGTTTCATTCCATCAAACCTTTTTCTGATCTGAATATCTGAATATCCACTTTCAGCAGTGTTCATATGCAAATATTTCTGTTTGAAAAGTATGTACGTGTTAATTATAATTTAAAGCCAACTTGAACATATGTAAAATAAACCTGTGCAATTTATGATCGAATGAAGTGATTCAACAAAGGATTGCGATTGAAAAATCTAAGCCCTCATTAATTTATTTTTGAAATAAACTGAATAGAAGAAAACGATTTCCAAGTCTGAATTGCGAACTTTCGTATGTATAGATTGAGCTAAAATACTGGCGGACCATTAAATTGGAATAAAATTGAAACGACAAAGAAAGCAATCGGGGTCAAACTTTTTTGACTCCAAAAAGAGGAAGAAAAGCTGAATTTGATTGTGACGAAGAGGGACAAATTCGATTATAAAGCCAATTTATTTATATAAACTGTAAACCCGGTCCTAAAGTAGTTTTCCACACATAATTTGAAAAGGAAACCCGGAATTTAAATTAGAATTAGAGTCTTTCGTTTAATGAAGAATGATTTGAAGTAGCTCTTTTATTTAGAACTAATTTCTAAAGAATCTTGAAAGGGTCATAGTGTTAATGTTTGTTGCATTCTTGCAACTGTGGCTTCCTTGCTAAGTCGAATTGATCTTCTCGTATAGGTGCCTAGTTCCATTATTAAGCAGACTCAGCTATATTTTCTCAGCCAATCTCGTCTTAATCTCATTCGTTGGCGGTCTGCATGAAAAAGATATAAACTGATGCAATCACATGTCTCAACAACAATGTTTCTGGGTCTTGTTCTAAGAACAATATTCTGGCATGGTGCAGAGGGAGAAACGCTCTGCCTATTTCCCTTAGGAGCAATCCTATATTCTGGAACCTTGGTGCATCCCACATGTTCCTACTGCAGTGATGTTTTGCACACATGTATATGTACACATATGCATACAAGGAGAACATGAACATCTGCATGTCGCAAATTGCACTCACTCGTATGCATGAGAGTATTCGGAAAATTAAAATTTTCCGTTTATAATTTATTTAAGCTTGCAATTGACATGTACGTAGAAAAATTTAGCTAACTAAAGGATCAATTAGGCACGAATATTCAATGAGCGCCTAATTCTATATTTTCTCTCTTAACATATCTCACTATACTTCATCTCTTAAAATGTTAGAATTCCACAAAATTATCTTTATTCGTTGGGTCAAAGTTGTATTACTGATGATAAGTCTTCATACCAAAAAGTTTCATCCCTGAAGCTCATTTGGAACTCAACCCATCTCATCTGTTAGACCTAAAAAAAATACTCTAATTCGTAGGATCAAAATTTTATGACTGATAATAGGGTTTTTTAATCCCAAAAGACACCCCAAAAAGGTTCATCCCTGTAGCTCATTTGGAACTCATCCCATACTTACCAAAAACTTTTAGGTCTAAGGGATGGTATGGGGTTCGGAAATGTCAAGGTTCGGAAATGCCCAGGCTTCCAAAAATAGTAAATTAGTGAGTTCTATAGTAACCAGGGATGAAAAAAAAGTTACTCTAAATTACTAAAAAGTAACCCATTCGGAGTCGTGTTGAGGCATAAAGTCGCGTGCATGCTAACTTTACAGCTCCAAGTATTAAGTCTCCATTTACTTCGTTTGGGCGAGGAAGCTGGCTGCTTTGTTACTTAAAGTAACTTTATTTGCTGGGCTCCTAACTTACTGCCACAACACCAGAATTGTTTGGCCACGAAAACCACCAGAATCTTAACCAAGCTGCATCGAAATATGAAAAATTCAAAACCTTCATAAGCCAAACTTCTAAGTTAAAAACTCTTATATTTTTCATCACTTAAAACAAGAAACTCTTTAAAAATGTTTTAATAAAAATTTAGGACCAGAGATAAACGTACCTTGGTATATTTTCTTTAATTTGAGAAATTTTTTATTTGATATCTCAATAAATTTAGAAGTAACGTTGCACAGAAAAAATGTCGGTAGAATAGGGATCGGGTAAGTACATAATACACGGCCTTAAGATTATCCGAGGCAGGTGATGTAAAAAGGTGCGGATAAGGTTGTGAACTGTTTGTTCCAAAATAACGTCTGCAATGAAGCTACTTCAATCGATATAACGCCTTCTGCAAGCGTAATATATTTTGATCTCAGTCCCCTTGTACAGGGCAGGTGATTTACATGAGAGAATAATCAATTGCGTTTTGCATAACTTCCATTCGTTAGCTCGAGTTCGACGAACTATGATTCTACCTTGGTGAAATTTAATGCCTTTTGCAGAAATTATATACGATTCAAGAAACACAAGATAAAGCGTGAAGAGAACTCTATTATTTTCTCCTATTATTATTGTAGCATTAAAGTGCATCATTAAGTGATAGGAAAGAAAGGACAAGTTACGAAGGAGAAAGAGTGAAGAAAGTGAAAACATTATTTACATGAATTCACACGTAAGATGAATAATTTTCAAAAGAACTTTGTCTTCAAGTCACTAAAAACTCTAGCTGTTTCAACTTTTCATTTTCAGGATACTTAAGTGCATGTGCTACTTACCATATGAGCACATTTAGGTAACCCGGGTTTTTTCTACAATTTTTACTTTTTCAAAAAAATAATAGTACACATTCGTCCATGTTCACGTTCTTGATGGCTGTGCACTATTATTTGTGCCCTTAAAAGCAACTCTGAATATATGTAACATTATTTGAAGTATAAAAGAGAATTTTGCAGACTTTGCTTTAAAAAGACGCAGGATTATTGATGAAAGTAGGTTAATGCGAGTATTTGTAGTCATCAATCAGAAGAGAAGGTGACACTCAAGGGAGATGTCAAGATCCTGATGGGTAATTGTATCCCTGGAGTTTCCTTGACCATGAATGACGGATATTAGAAGTCAAGGGATTACTTAGGAGCTACAAGATTCTCACCCCTATAAATTATAATCCTTCAATGCTCAATTTAAGTCCATGTATTACTTCATGTATCCGATCCCTACCTTACCGATATTTTATTCTCTGCAACGTTCCTACTTCTAAATTTATTGAGGTATCAAATTGAAAATTTCTAAAATTAAAGTTAAAGTATATTAAAGTATGTTTATCTGGTCCTAAATTTTTATTCAAAAAAAAAAATAAATTTACAAAAGAATTTTTTGTTATAAATATAAATATTTAGGATCAGATAAACGTACTTTAATACTTTAACTCTAATTTTAGAAATTTTCAATTTGATACCTCGATAAATTTACAAGTAACGCTACCGAGAAAAAAATGTCGGTAATAGGTGTCGATGACCTTAAGGCCATTTATTACTTATCCGATCCCTATCTTATCATCTTTCATTTTTCAGACACCTCATTTGAAAACAAATAGATCAAATGCATTTTAGCCAGAAGATAAACGTTCCTTATCGCTTTTTTTGAGTTTATCTGCTACGAAAAATTAATTTTAATTGTTCGTTTTATAATGTGATGCCTGAAAACCTGAAATATTGTTAAATGCGCCAAGTCACGTGATTTATACATGGCCTTAAGAAGTAAATTTTTTTAATTCATTAAGAATCAAAACTTTTCCAAGAGTTTAATGACTGAAAGGATCTGAACGTTCAAAAGAACGATGAAAGATTGTTTTATTTTTTTTGCAGCGGGGATTCTGTCTGGTAACCTAAAAACACATTATATGCAAAAAGATCACCAACTTTTTAATTACAAGGGTGGAGAACCACCCTTAGTGTTAACGACTCTTTGAAAATTACAAAATCGATTTAAAACCCAAAAAGGACACTGCCTACGACAGATTCCAAGCCATGAAAAATTATTGTTAATAATTTGCATCTTATAGTGGAGGTGAAAATACTCGGCTGCACCCCTACAAACCACCCCTATATAAAAAAAATCAAAAATGACACCACAAAAACGAATTTTTAAACATGAATAGGAATACTCATAATTTTGAAAATCGAAATTTTTGGGTATCTTTAAAGTCGCGTAGACTTTTGGATTTTTAGTTGATCAAAAAATGTCATAGGACATTTCGATAGAACTTTTTGAAGGAGGAACAGAAGTCCTGAAACTTTTAAAGAAAAATTTCCTATGATTTTCGAAATTTTTTTTTGGTAAATTCGCCGGAACTATTTCCGAAAATCATCAGGAACTCTAGAACTGTGCTAAATCTACTCTGAACTCCGAAAAAAAATACACTCTACAGAAATTAGAATTTGTTGAATTTTTTTACAATGTAGAATTTCACATTTATGATATTTGCTCATGAGTTGCTACAGAGCATTTCTTATCGAAATTTTCATTGAGTCTTCCTATAAGAGCTTTTGCATACAAATGGCGAATGTTTCATATCATTTGCACTTGTCTGCACTTTCAAGACATCGTGCATTGACTTCGCTGATAAGTACATGCATATCAGCTTCTTCGTACGAAACTCTTATCGATTAAAAGAAATTGAAAGTCCCGCCTCTGAAGTGGAATAAAACATTGCTTTTGTCCTTTTTCGTGTAAATCGATTCGCTAAGCCCGGATGAGATCGAAAGAGAAACCTTAAACCGAGTGGGGCTTGAATTTGGATTAGCGAAAAGTATAAAGTACCTACTTTCCCAGTGCCGTTTCCCCACCGTCCACAAATTACCGATACTAGAGTTTCCTCTCACTGCTATAAGGAAAAAGTAGTTTGAGTAGACTCAAGTGGAAAGTCGTGATTTCGACCGTACGTGAATCCAATAGTAAATAGATGACGATGTGATGCCGCTCTACGAGATTTGCACTTTACCTTAATTTTTAACTCAACAGATATTCTAGAGAAACACTTGAGGGAGTAACATTTTATGTCTTATTTTCTTTTCAAATACATTCACAAACATTAATAGTCTTTTACAAGTTCAAAACTTTTAATTCAGATCATTTTCAACTTGAAACATTTGGTTAGTGGAGCCTTTTCAATTTAAAAAGCTTTCAATCTTTTATATAAAACGACTTCTTAATTAGACTTTTCAGTTAGCAATTTCATTTATAAGAGCATTAACCTTAACATTTTTAATTGGAGCTAAGTTGACTCTCTTGCAGTTACAAATTTCCACTCAATTTAAAAATAATTAGTATAATGAATCGATATAACTCTCCAGATAAAAAATCTAACGATATGAGAAAAATAGATGCTGACTTCTAGAACTACATAAATTATGTCTCAGAGCTTTTGTCAAAAGTCTTCGAAGCCAAGCTCGACTCGTGATAATCGATTATACTCTCGAGGTTGGGAAAAAAGAAAACCTGGTAGCGTAGTAGATTCGCGACACTTGTGTTCGTTTTGAACATCACAGTGGAGTAACTACCGTGCATTTAGTATGATGAGGTCGGTGTATACGATTTCTGGTAGTGATAAGGATAATGTCACTCTAAAATCTCTTGGCTCTCTTCAGATAAGCCCCCAGTGTATGCCCTGTAACTCTACAGGGCATTATGCTCGCACACATCCTACTCTGTGTACAATATATACATTGTTGTCTGCTGCAAGATGGATGAAATGTACGTCAAGATACTACATTGAAATGGGGTGAAACTTTAGATTTTAAAGCGTGAAAATACTATATGAATTACATTATTTACGCGGAAAAAAATTTCTCTTTAAATTATACATTTATATCTGCGCTGAAAAAAAATATTTTTGGATTCAAGACATTTGGAAAGAAATGCATTTCTTTGACAACACTTTAAATATTTGAATTAAAAATCAATATTAGTTTGCTTGTAAATGTGAATTATTTTAAGCCAATGAAATGGTTTTTGCCCTCGAATAAATATTTCTCTTTGAATAAAAAATATGAGTACTTATCATCACATAATTCGTATTGAGTATTATATTTCTTGGAATGAAAGAAATATGAAGATATAAAGCATATTATTTCCAATTGAAAACATATTTTGTATGATTAAAATCTATTATTTGCATTCCAAGAAATGTTCTCTAGCAATTTCTAAGTTCTATTAAAAAAAAACTAAAAGTGACTTCAGAAAGGAAGGTTCATTCTTGTAAAATTTTGCAAAAAACTTGTTTAATTTTTGCCCCTTTTTTGTGCTAAAAGGAATATTTTTCTACATTGAAAAAATTTCTCAAATTGTATAGACAATTTTATCGATAGGCCATCTATTCAGGCGCTGATCGGATTCCGCGTTTCATTTCGAGCCTGGTCTCGTCTATTGAAGTTTCTGCACGGCTACAAATGCATGTTATCGATTTTTTTCAAATGTTTAATATAGAGATGTTTGTATTCATACAATTTCAATGTATCTCCATTCAATTATTATGTACAAAGAAACTGCCTGAAAATAGCAATATAAAAGGCTGTTCTACATGAAAATATAATTTACATATTTTAACTATCAGTATCCCTGGTTTTAAAACTTATTATTTATAATGAAGAGATATATTTTTATAATTAAAGCGCTCTTAATTATTATTTTCCGTACGAGTATCGTCTCATATCTTTTAAGAGAAAGTTGACATTTATTTTCTCAATCCGGGATATGAATAAGCATCTTTTGAGGAATTAAGTGAAAATTAATTAAGTCTTTTTATAAAGTAGTATATCCTTCAATCGGGTTTACTTTAGTGCATTTCTACAGTCGTGCTTTGAGAGCAAGTCCACGTACTAGAACGATAATTGAATTAAGATGCCTATGCGTGCTGCATTTCTTCTATATACTCGATAAAATCGAAATTCGAGAAGAAAAGATTGGCTCGACTTTACAATTCGCTTATAACAACAAAGCCGGCAAGTTATTTTAGATTATATTGTTTTTGTGGGTTAAAAACCCCATTCAAAAAGATTTAACGGTCTGAAGTGGATAATCGAAAAATGCAAACCAAAAATAAACTTAGGGCATATGACAAACAATATCATTGCAAATTACCGACTCTTTCCATTTTTTCCACGTTTTATTTTTAAACCCATTATTTTAACCGTTATTTGGCCAATTCATTTGGAGTTTGTATATTTTTTAAACAATACAGTGGAGAAGGCTTCAAATTCTTGTATCTATAAAAAGTCTTGTATATGGTTTTTTCGGGGCATATCCGAGCGCAAATCCTTATTGCAAACTGTGGCTTGATTTGCTGCTTTCAAGCTGTACATACATAATACATATATATTGGTAATATCACAAACCAGGCTTCCGCTAGTGTCACATGCGACGGCAAATTCGTAGGGAGGTAATAAAGCCTTGGAATAAATTAAAATTCCCCATCGTGTATAGTGTATACGCGTAAAATCGGTATACGAATACAAGATCCTGCACGTATTTCGCTGACGATATACGTCTCCGCTGGTCTCGGCGTTGAATTAACTGCGTGTTGTCTATAAATCTCAGTATTCAAAAAGCTATATCGTATTCATGATAGGTACACCTTCGCACATAGAAGTAAAAAGTGGAGCTCAATCTCCACCTCGAAGTAGGTTTACGTGCTTCGAAATTTCGTAAACGTGCCTCCAATAACTATCGATCGTCGCCACTTCTTCACACAAAATAAATCTACCACTACTTGCAGAAAACAAGAGCACACTCAGGATTTTCAAATTTCCAATTTTCTAACTTCAGGTTTCATGAATTTTGGGCCCCGATTTTTTTACTCTGCCAGAAAACCCTCACGCGTGGGATTATTTTGTTTTACTTCTTAACTCTTCAAGTCATTGAAAAGTCTATATCAGTGCGAAATTTTCGAAACATTTTTGGAGAGGAACTCATTTTTTCAGAGATGAAGAGGTTTCTAGGAATTTTAACGATTTTTAAGTGATTTTTACACAATTCAAATGATTTCTTTGACAACAATGTATTCAAGATTTTCGAGACATTTCATTACACCACTTTTTTAAGATTGGATATTTCCTTGATTAATTCAACGAGGCGAAATTGGAAGTTTATCAAAGTCCATCGCATGAATAACGCATACATAATTTAATATGAATTGATATGGCTATGCACGATGCAATCGCATACAGTTCATTGATTCCAATTAATGAAATGCTGAATTTTCGTATTCCTGATAAGGACGAACTTAATTTAGATATATTTCAAACTGAAATAGAGCTTTTGATTTAAGTTGTCAAAAGTGAAATAGAATACAACATGAAAATCTCTCATGAATTTTTCGCATTTACAATATACTTAGGAAGAAAAAGTTTTTAAAAGAAGGGTAAAAGAATGTTAGAAAGGAATGACCCCTAAGGAACTGTCGATCAATACTGGAACAAAAGAGTTAAATGCAAGAAACGCAAACGTAATGAAAAGATTTCTATTCGAAGGGAATAATTATCGAGGGAATAAAATAATGAATCCTCTCTCTCTCTCTTAGCGTTCTGCTGAACTGGCTCGTTATAATTTGGCATATTCTTATTTTCCAAGTTAAAACATTATTACGCCAGAGGATATATGGAATAATTTTTATATACCAACGTTTTTTACAGGTCTTTGCTAGTCCATCATTATTTTCGCAACCTTGTGGAAAGAACCAGAATGAAAGCCCGTTTGATTTAGCACTGGCCATATTCCAATAATAAAAGTCTACCACCCGTCGATATCAACATTATTCAAGCCCCCGACTGCGTTTACGCTTTATCTAATAATGATTCAAATTACCATTTGTGTGGATGAAAATGGAAAAGCAATAATTCCTGATCTATAGAATATTTATGTGCATTTTCTCTATTTTCGTTTCGGAATGTAGAACGTTTGTGTGGGATTATATGGAAATTAAATTAATGCCTACTGATTTAAATTTAAAAATTAGTTGGTCTGGTTTTCTCAGTGAATGCTTGAAAAACCTAAATTTCTATCATGGAAAAGAAGGTCACAACAGTTCGTAGTTCAGGTTCATTTTTGAGATGTATTTAGCTGTATTTAGTGTGAAAGATATTTATTATCGTAATTGAGGGAATTAGTAGAAACACATGTAAATTAGTAGCGGTTTCAGATGTTTCCAGTTGTTTGATTTTCGAGACAACATATTTTTACGTGGGTATAAGGGCGCATAAATTACATGGCACGAATGCTTTGTCAACGCAACCATAACGTCTGCTAGACGTTGGGCGGAGACACTTAGAAAGAATAGTTCACGCATGTTCACACAGACGTACACCAGCAAATAGATTTTCTTAAGATAATAGTCGTCTGAACGGCCTGAACCCCCGACATTTGATACATGAGAGCGGTCTGTGCTGTCACAACATAAATTTCGAACGATTATAAATCTTACTAAGCAAGCTTGAGCTGTCCTGCCTTCTTTTCTAAAATCTAACCGACAGTTACAGACACTTACAATAGAGAAAACCAGGGTGGCGATTCCACGATTTTAATTTCCCGGTCAACTAAAAGTGACATGTTTATATTTACTGCTAAGTGCAAATATTAATTTTTATTAATTTTAAACATTCTGTAACACAATATTAGAGCAAAACATTGTAACATGTTATTTTTTCTATTACAATTGAAAAAAATAAAAATACTTTCTCTCATATAATATTAGGTTGAGGTTGCCGACGACTAATTTTATGAACTTTTTTTATTTTAGTTGTTTTCATTCATTGGATTAAGAATAACAGAAAGAAGTTCATAAAGCCATTTTATTTTTATTTATTTTCTATAGCAGAAATTTACCCGGCATTGCTCGGGATTTAGGGTATTTCAAATGACTTTAAGGGATTTTAGGAGATCAGATATTTTAAGAAATTTTTTTCATTTGATTTAAAGAAACTTTCAAGGATTTTGAAAAAAGTTCAAAATAGCGAGGATTCTTAAGTTTTCACGAGATTTGAAGAGATTTTTAAGAGTTTGAAAGAATTATGAAAAATATGTTTCAGTAGAGAGATTACTGTAGATTTCACAACTCTGTAAACTTGAATCAGTGAAATTTCAATGATTCCCAGTCAAATTCCCCTAATTCTCAGCGACTCTTTTCTCATGATTTAATTTAGTGAAAAATCTACTGGAAATCAGATTTCAAGATAACATATCTTAAGGGAGTTTAACACATTTCAATAGATTTCTGAAGGATTCAAGAGAGTTTAAGGATTTTCCAGAGATTTAAAGACATTTTAACTGACTTTAAGAAATGTAAAGGAAAATTGGTTCTAATGTGCAGGAAATCAAATGCAATCCCTTAAAATTACTTGAAATCAATTGAAATCTTTTCAGAATTGCTTAAAATTCTTTAAAATTATTTAAAATCCTTTCAAATACTTATAAAAATGTATATTGCTTTCAAATCTAGAAACTCAATTGAATTCTTTTGAAATCCTTTTGAAAGTTTTTAAAAATACCCTAAAACCACTTGCAACCTTTGAAATCACTTTAAATCTTTTGTAACCCCAGGTAAATATCTACAGTAAACAGATACAAATTTTGGTTTTTGGGGACTTTTTTTTATATATTTTTATTCCAATAATTTATTCCAAGTAAGGATAATTATTAAAAGAATGGAAACTTAAATTTTAATAATGATCCGAAGTAAATTCTCAAGTTTTAATTAAATTCCCGTTCATTTCCCGGTCAAGTCGCCCATGGAAACCATTTTAAAACAAATGAAATTGTTAATATTATACCCTTAAAACACTGAACGGCAAATTTCCCTTGATTGAGTAAACAATAATACAAATCGATTGAAAATTTACATCGCCCTGTTACAAATTTTTACGGTGCAAAGCGGAAATGGAAAAAGCCTAAATAATTGAACAGGCATGATTATTTGAACCGAATCGGCTTCTAAAGCGAAAGCTGTTTTGGACATATCCGCTCGATCAGGGAAATAAAAATACGCTCTGACGATTCGACATTCTTAAATCAAGAACCGAAAATAGCTATGTACTTTATTCTTCAATGTCATTCTTGCCACTTGGATTAAATTTTAAAGTCTTCCATTTGCCTTGTCGATTTTTCGAGTTCGCTTACAATTATTTGTCTCTTCAGGGTGTGGTTGTGGACAGTAAAGTGGCAGACCGTGTTTGAGTCCATCAAAACCGTTCCTTTTACAACTCGACTCAATAATCGATAAGGCCGTTCTAGCCTGGGGGCAGAACTTGGCATGTGGGTGTGGAAAAACGGCAATAAAACCTACTTTTTTTATTCGATGGGACAAAATAAAGCAACATAGACCCTTGTTGTAGGGATAAAACAAACACAAATGCTTGTATTTTACCTCGTGCACAACGGACCGTTGTCCGCTTGTGCATTTTACAAACTGGAGAATATACGTTGTCACTTAAGGAAAATATAGGGTGGTGCGTAATGTGACACTTGGGGAAAAAGTTATTTCAGCTAAATTGCATTAACCCAGCTTCTTTGTTTTATTTTCTAACAAAATTTATATTGTCTGCATTTTTTAGGTACTTTCATAGAAGCTCGTGTTTTATAATGTGCGTCTCTTGAACTAAACAGAACTGTTAATTGTCAGAGTTGTAAAATATTATGTATAAAAGACAATTTGTAAGAGAAAAATGTATGAGTAATTTCTCTTATCGGATCAATATGATTTTTTTTAAATCTGACATTGTAGATACAGAAGACAAAAAGTGACGCGAAACATAGAAGGAAATTGAATTATGGGCTGCTCTTGCTCCAGCCTCGAAAGTTTCAGTCTATTGAAATTCTAGCACAATCTTGAAACTTGA
>JAUESI010000010.1:12904729-12917098 GCA_032275145.1 Synergus laeviventris | reverse complement strand
AGGAGTGAAAATACTCGGACCCACCCCTAAAACCCATCCCTTACAGCAAACACGAAAAAGCCCTCAACTTTTTTCAGACTTGAAGAGGTGGAAAATTCTATTTACTCCGACCCATCATTTCCATAGGTTTTAGGGACAAATCTGTATGTTATTACAGAATTTTCTCACGTATTAAAAATTGTAAAAAGTTGTGAATTTTCTATTTTTTAATAGTATATTTCCTAGGGGGTGAGTCCGGGTATTCTTACTCCCACTATAATGTGAGGTATTTATATTATGTGCGACCCCCAGAATTAAAAATATTTTGAATTTTTTTGCATATAACGTGTTTTTAGGTCACCAAAAACTTTTACTCACACAAAAAAAAATACATACTTTTCATCGTTCATTTCAACGTTCAAAATTTTTCAGTCATGTATCGCGTTTGTCATATATAGTTTCAATCTACTCTTCCGGAAGTAAAGTAAAGCTTGAAATGTCTTTGCATAAAACGCTAGAACTTGGCAGCTGCATATTTTAAAAACAGAAAGAAAGCATCAGGAACGTTGATCTACGATCTCAACTTTTTCACATTATCTTTCAGTTCTCCCTCTGAATTACTTCTCTATAGAAAGTAACTACCGTAACTACGATGCGCCGAGGTAGGAACTTCCGATGACAAATTTCAACACGTCAGAAAGTCATTTCTCTTACAAGTCGTTTCTATTATCATGCATTACCATAATGTCTGAGTGACGCTCGGTGAGTTTTGCAGGGAAAACTACTTATCCCTAAAGTAAATTCTGAAACTATTTTCATTCATGATCTCATGCAAATCTGAATGCTTTTGAATAAGAAAATCTTTCAAATAAAAGGTACTTGAATTTGAATGCTTGATATTTTCATATATTTGCATTAGAAAGCTTTGCCGATGAAAAATCACGATATTTTAAAGTATTTACAATTCAACTCAATTAAATAATAACGCGTTAATAAAATGTAAAATACAGATTTAATCTTGAAGGTTTAGCCTTTTTACCACTGGATTGAACAGCCTTACGAAGAATATCAAAAATGTATTCATCCATTCCGAAGTTCAAAGCATAGAATGTTTCAAACTTGTAATCCTGAAGAGCAAAGTGAAAATGGTTAAAAAAGTTTGGCATTTAAGCACTTCCGCGCAAAGCTACTTATGCGAGGAAACTCGCGTCATTTTCCACGCGGAAAACTCACGCCGCCTAATTTATGTTCTTCTCTATACTCTTTTAAACTCAGAAAGCCAGTAGCTATATTGAAGTTGGCTGATTGGATGTTGCCTGCTTATCAAATTGAAGTTTGAAATCTCCCTCTGATAAACTTGCAAACAACTTTACAAACTCAGTGGGTGAAATTAGTTTGAATAAATCTTGAATCGCTGTGGAACCAACTCGATAGCGATAAATATAATTTAAATTGCGCACGAAATAAAGAGCAGCTTTTATCGTGTATCAAATAAACAAAAATTTGTAATAACATAATATGAAAAAGCGATTGGAAGTAGCGGGTGTTCGAAAACCATTAGGAAGCCTGCTAGAGAAAGTCGAAGAAAAAACAAACATTCGAACGTTTTTATAGGTCACCCATATGGTATAACTCTAAAAAAAAAGGGAAAATAGAATGCTTCAGAAGTAAAAATTTAAAGAATTCAATTTTTCGAAGGGACCTCATTTTAGAGTATTTTATTATATATTATCAAGAAATTGTCGAACTTTATCATTATACAGGCTTCACAGTTCTTAACAGAAAAAAGAATTTGAAAAATTTTCAATCGATTTTATGACTGAAAAGTTCTTAAGAAGAGTATCTTTAAATATTTGGTTTTCAATCAAAAAGATGGATATAGTTGGATTTCCAACCAAATAAATGGAGGAAGTGGTGATTTTCTTGAAAACAGGAATCCTTAAAAAAGGAGAAAATAGGGGATATTAGGGACCTCAGCTGAATATATGGGTCAATAAGGGATATAGGGACCTGTCTATAAGGCCTGCATTATAATAGCATTTGTAATACGAATGGGATATGAAGAGGTGGAAGTTGTGATCAGAGGAATATAACCTTTCTCTCGAGAGACGAACGAACTGGGTCGGCAACATTAAAATATGTTGGTCGTGTGTATGCTTAAGTGCAAATGTATAGTGCATATTGTACACTATGTGAACATATGAGAATATAATTCGACTAGTACCCTGCGACCAGAGAAAGTCGTCAAGATTTATAGACTATTAAATGCCATGCTTGGTTAGATTCTCAGTTATCAGTGAAAATTAAAGTTTCCTGAGTGTCTCGTTACCCTTCCGTTCTAATGGTTACGAGTCTCATGTAGTAAAATCTTATTTGCTGCCTGACCGCACTTTCTGTGAAGATGATTCTTGAATCCAGTGAGTATAGAAAATGACAAAGAAAAAATGAGAATGGAGACACCTATTAAAGACGGACTTTGTTAATAATAATCTTGTACTTCATATTTTCACAGCGCCGAGAAATCTTCTCCATATTTAAAATTCCTATTAGTCTAAACCTAATGGCCCTACATGATTAAACCAATGGAAGGTCTAACCTGTCCAACATTTCTCAACATCTGCCAATTTTAGTGCACTATTACTATTAAATGTTGAGATGTGCTTCAATTTTGTACTGCCAATTACTATGCACTCGAAACCCCTCTTCAGATGAAATTAAGCAACTCCTGTGTAATCAAACAATTTCGAACATATGCAATATCCGTTTAGTCCAATTTAAGTGTTACATTTTAGAGTAATTATTCGCTATTCAAGAAATATAAGTGAACATTATTTTGATGGTTTCTCCAATTATTAACCCTAACAATAATTACGCACTATATAAACAGAAGCTGTTTTAGTACATATGTCGGGATTGAAAGCAGAATTACCAAGCTGCGAAGGGTAGTTTCTAAACATAATACAGGTAAATGAGCTTTTACAAATTGCAAGCAGTCATGCAATGCTCAAGCGACGTGTAAACATCGCGGTCACTTAATAGCAAAATTATCTTTAAAGACCAGCGAGACCCCGGTTCATGTATCAAGTTCGAAACCCCGCTACCAATTTAATATTACGTAATATAGCTATATGTTCCTCTAAAGGCGAAGGTAATGATATCTAGTCGTATTTGCATAGAAGTGCTGTAACACATCTTTGCGGTAGGCTTGTAATCGTCTTAGGTTCCAGAGCTAGTTCCTCGAGCTAGACTTGATCGTTACGCTGAATTCGTTATATATATAGAGGGAAGAAGAAGTACGGAGCAAGTGCACGAGAGCTCATTTGACGATGAACTAACTCTAACTGCAAGAAATACTACAATTGCAGATTGCCAGTCCTTAGCGAAATCAACATTTTAAGAAATCATGTATGCATCCAAAAAAGAGAACAGATAAGAAAATAACGTTATTTCCTGATTGCGTATTCAAGATGGAACCTGTGAAGAAAGGGTGAGATAAAAAATAAAATAGAATCGTTAAGAGCTCCTTAATTAGCACGACGGCCAAGGCGACTTAAGAAAATAAGCATTGTGACCGGTGAGCTATGCGAACACTTACGTATGCAAGGAGTGCAAATATCCACCACAAATACACACAAGTGGATACTAGTGTATATCACTGCCTATCTATTACTGACGAAGAGCAAAAATAAAAAGCATCCGGTGGAATTGACATGAATGCAACTACGGAACAATTCGTTTTCTCTACCACACGTTAACCAGTCGGATGTTACGAATTTTTTGCAATCCAATTCCACCTGATATTCCAGCAGTTATAAATTTTATTCTCTTCTTTATCTTGCTTTCTGCCACTTCAACAGTTGCTGTGCTGTCACAGGCATCTATTCATTTTTTCAAATTAGTTTTTTTGATAGTTATGAATACATTTTTCTCTATTTCCCGCGAAAAGATAAATGAAACTTGGTACTCACCACTGTGATAGGATAAACTGGATTGATTATTGTAAACAGGAGTACGTGATTTGGCTTGTTATTGTCTTCCCTGCAACGAAAAATATATAATCAGAATAATAGTATTACAATATTAATTTTGTTTAAATTAATTACCATCGCTAACAGGCTTGGAGACTTGTGTTAATTAATTATAAATGTATAACTAGAGAGAAATAAAATGCAGTTTCAACGAATAAATCCACATTTACAGAACATTATTAAAGTACTAACGAATCAAGTTCATTGCAATTTCCTCGCGAGATATAACAATACAACAATGATATGCAATTAAACGGACACCTAGAGTAAAATTAGTAACTGATAACCGCCAAGGCGGAGGTCAAACTATATGTTTCAAGATTAAATTAATTAAACGATGCAGCCAGTTACCAAAGTTTGAGACTGCCACAGCTACTTTGGCCAAGTCTAATAATAAGAAGTTAACTCAAGCGTTAAGTGCAATTCAGTGAGACGAATCTAGATTCAAGAAAATTATCGCTATTCAATATTTTTCGTATTTCTCTAATGGATTCTATCGTTTGTGTATTTTCTTGCATTTTGTTTGCCTCGCGCCAAATGACTGCTCTATGCAATAATTTTTTATGGCATAGGGAAGCGAAGTGAAATAAAAAGTTGGCTATACATGAGGTTGAAGTTTGCATCGTTTACGATAAATGAAAATAAAAAAAAAATTCTTCATGAGGTCAAAATTTTATTGCTGATAACAGCTCTTCACAAAGCTAAAACTCACCCCAAAACCGTACAACCCTCCATCTCATTTGGAACTCCCTCCATGTCATCAAAGTCTTATTTCCAATATCAGAAAATCTCCAAAATTGATTTTAAAGTGACTAAGTGTATTGTTTAAAAAATGTTCAAGTATTTCTTTATGGTGTGATATTTTTTAAACTAAACTTTTCTTTTATATCAGAATCAGAAAAAAGGACAAATATCTATATTATAAATCTATCTATATTATCTTGAAGATTGTTTTAATAATGCACGTTATCACTTGATCAGTTTAAAAAATTTAATAACTCAGAAAACAGTCAAAACTTTTTTCTCGTTAAATCTGTAAAATATATGTCGCACTAACGTTGATACTTTCGCATACGTGCAAATGCGAAAGAGTCATAACTCGATAATTGTGTCAGCTGTCCCCAAACGTAAATGTGCCATCGTGGAAAACATTAGGTTTTATGTGTGCCCCACGTATAAATCTAGAAAAGTAACAATGTGCGAACACATGGATTTTAAACAGTTGCTAGTGTCGTGTAATGTGTTGTGTAATATATAAATAATATCCATACCTCTTGCGCCGAGGTTCCTCTCCATAGCCACTGTATTCGTGATTCTGAAATCAGGAAAAAATGTATTGTTAAAATTAAGTAGACCAAGTCAAAATAATAGAAACGAAAGAGTAGTAAAAATCAGTTTGATTTCAGCAATTTTCATCTCAACCTGCTAATATATAATCAATATTTTAAAACTCTAATCCTCCGTCACATTCCTTCCTGATATATTAAAGGAAACATTAATCTCGTCGAAAAAGTGACAATTTAAGACCTCCCTTTGTGCGTTATACATCCTTCCTTTAATTAAGTTTCCAGAGTTTAACGACGTTCTAATTATTCGGCACATCCATAACCATCAATGATATAGTGTGGTCGATTCATTGTCCGGCACCCATTCGAATCAAAATGAAAAGGATTTGGCATTTTCGAACGCCAAGTTCAAAAGCCAAGCCTCGTCCCTAGATGTCTTAGCGGGCAATAAAGTTGTCGTTCCTGTTCTCATTATGTTGATCTATTATGCAAAACAGACTCGTTTGCTTGAATTTCGAGTATTCACGATCTGGAGAGAGATTCTATATGAGTGTGACTATTAATAAAAGCTCTCGTTCTTATTCTTACAAGATCTAACAAGATCTTAACGTATCTTTTCTGCATTTGTTACAAATATACTAATTTTATTGATTATAAAATATTCTTGTTTTACGGAGAAAAAATTGAATATTTAATTATGTGTTGAGTTAACCTGAAAGTTCTGGTATTTTTAATCCGAATAAATAGATCAGAATGCATGTTTTAGAAGATTTCTTTTTGGTTTTCAACTGGGAACTGTTGAGCTACAGGATATATTTATTGGGGTTTTAATTTAATTCGTAGAATTAATGTGACGGCATTTGTTTATATTTATAATAGTGGAGTAGGACTGGTGAGGCTTAATGCTTTTGTCACAAAGGGTGCTGATGCAAATGAGTCATTTCGATACAAGATAGACGTGCCTTAGAAGTAATAATGCACAAAGATACGATATGATCGTCTGTCTGGTTGGATTTTCTTTCAAATACCAGCAATCTTCTAAACGAGTTTCTCATATATTCACTTGTTATTTATCGTTTCATATCGTCTCTCAAAAATTGCGAACAACTTCTCGTTAAATGTAAAATGACATCTTCAGTCAAAGTCAAGTAACACAAGTGAATACAAGCGTCAAAGTGACGTCTGGCACTTTTATTGCACGTAACCATCTATAATTTATGCTAAAAACAGATTATTCATGAGACTGAAGTTTACAACGTTTACGATATAACGAAAATAACAAAAAAATTTCTATTATACAACATATACAACAAATTTTCTGTTGGAAAGTAGTTTTATACAACGAAATAAATGATCCCACCCCAAAGTTTAAACCCCCCTGCGCATTAGGAACTCACCTTACATCATCCCTTAAAATGAAAAAATTCCCGAAAACTATCCTAAATCGTTGGGTCAAAATTTCATTGATGATAATAAATAATTGTTTTCAATACTAAAAGACACCCTAAAAAGTTTCATCCCCCCAGCTCATTTGGAACTCACCCTTAAGTCAAAAAACTTTTGATTTAAGGGATGACATGGGAGTGAGTTCTAAGTGAGCTAAAGGAATCAAACTTTTTTGTGATATGATTACAAAGAACGAGCACTTTGATATTTCTCGCTATTTTGATCGTTGTGTTCCAAGGTGCTTTTTAAATAAAGAAAGCACAAGCTTATTTAAAATTAATCCCTTGTTTTATTTCCATAACCTAATTTTCCATAAAAGGCAATTTATGTAAATCTGAATTAAAATCAGATACTAGCACTAATGTATTCTGTGTATCGAAAATCCATAATGAAAACTCCCCTGAGATTTTCAAGGTATGCACCATAATATAAATCAAACATAATTTCGATAGTTCAAGGTCAAATTTTAAAGTTGATCAATTTAGTATGCATTGCTTGATGTTTAAAATTCAGCCTGCACCACCATGTAATTTTAGATATTTCATTTGTGAGAATTGAATATTGAATTAAAGTCTGACTTTAACTGCATTTATGGATAGGAAATTGGCCTCTTCAGGTTCAAGACTCGTGCGAAAAGATCCAACGCTAAAGTATTTTAAACTCCCTTCATTATGTGTCACAACCAGAGAGAAATGTGACTTGAACCTAAACCGGAAGAAGAGTAGCTCTGGGAAGACTGGATATATAATCCGGAAGACTGTGAAGGAGAATTGGAGTCGTTGACATCTGACTTCCGCCACAGACAGCATCTCATTGTGAAGTAAACTACGCAAACTTATTATTAAGTCTGTATTTGTTTCAATGGAAATGTTGAGTCTCTCAATTTATACGATGTGATTTATGTTGTGAATGAAACGTAGAGAAGAAGGTGTGGGTGTTTACAAATTACGTCTCATTAAAACCGACTGAATACATGATGTATAGATTCCTGGCTGACAAATAAAAAGAAAAGAGGATATTAAAGATTAGGAAAAACAACAAGCTTAGAAAAATCAACATGATTGAAATGTTCTGAACGTTGAAATGAACGATGGAAAAAATATTTTTTTATCATTCTTTTCCCGATGGGAAGAGTTTGTGGTGACCATCCCCTATAGAAAGCACCAAGAAAGACCCCCACCCATTCGACTGATATGAGAGTACAATGTACATACATTGTGAAAGGAGCAGTCAACTCTAAAAATAGAACAAAACTACGAACCAGTGACCCTGACTCTGCCTTCAAATCCATTCAATCTTCCACTTTCAAAGAAGAGTACTGAGATTTCATAATACCATTCATGGATACCGCAAAAGCAGGACTTAGCAAGATAATGTTGCGTTAAAGGAATAAAGGGGAAAGTAAAAAATGATAAAGGGGGAATCTATATTATGTTCGATTTTTCAAGTAAATGAATTAACACGATAATAAATTATGAGAGGGATTACAACTCCTTTGATGAATAATTTACGAATTCTTTTCGAAGTTTCGAAGATTTGAGTGTCACATAATTCAGACACACGTATGGTAATGCTGTTACGAAGCGTGGAAAGTCTCTCATATTTTATATGCATTTATAAACATAAGTCAACCACTTTTCAGATTGGCTGTTCGCCAACCACGTGGTTACACGTTCAATGGTTTTACACCCGTCTTAGATTAAAAATTGTTAAATTTTGCATATGTTTTATGTTCAATTATACAATTCTGGGCGAGTCTGTTTTGATGATGGAAAGTGTGGAAAAGTGGATTTCCCAAGATTATACACAGTATAAAAAATTCTTATAACATCGGATAACAAAAGTCCATAACATACACATAAAAATTCCTGATTTTCATTCAAGTCAAATTTTATTTTTGAATTATTAATGAAGTACTATAACAAAAATACAAGACGTTATAACTTTTTACACTCCGTTTTAGATTTAAAGAGGGTAAACTACCCTTAATTTAAATGTTATTTCTTTCAGGACAGGAAACATTGTGACATAAGAGAAAACATCGCATTCTTTAAAATCACTTAAAATTTTTTAAATCCCTTAAAAAATCACTTGAAATCAGTTTAAATCCTTTAAAATCGCTTGAAAATCTGTAAGATCAATTGAAACCATCCAAACTTCCTTAAAATCACCTAAAATTACTAAAAATAATTGCGCAAGGGGGTTGAAACTTTGGTGGTTCATTTATTGGGTTATATTATACAACTTCTTTTCGCCAGAAAATTTTGGATCTTATATTCTTTAGAGAAAGTTCTTTTTTTAATTTTCGTTTTTCGTTAACGATGCAAACTTCAGTCTCATGAATATATCCTCATACATTCTTAATTAATGAATGGCGGAGTGCCGAGGACTTCGAATTACTAATATGCCATTTCATAATGCACAGTGGTCTTTGACTCTGTAATCCATTCTAATTAGAGACCTATTTTATAAGGTTAAAGAAGTGGCGAAAATATAATATTTTATGTTATGGAAGATATAACATAGATAATTAGATATATAGATATAGATAAAAATATAGATATAGATCACATTGCTTATTTCCCGGTTTACGGGAGTCACTCTATTATCATCCTTTAGAACATGCTGGAAGAGTTCTTTAAATATGTAGCCTATTCCTAAAATCGTAGAAAAGTGAAAATCATTTAATCTAGGCGCGCGAAAAATCAAGTTAAGAGTTGGCGAACAGGTTTCGTTCTAGTCTACTAATCACGTTTAATCCAATTGGGCGTAGCATGTGAGGTTCGCTTAGGTGACAGTGATTTAGAACACTCATGAGTCTATTTGCATAGGAGAGCAGCATTCGTTCAGAGTGCATACATATTTGTTGCTCTAAACTCTAGAGCATTCGACTGCTCATGGTATTTCATCGCACATAACTCCCGGAAAATTTGTGGTTTGGATATAGCAACTCAACCGTGAACAAACCTGTAGCAATCTGTTGATCAAGAGGATCCTTGAAAATAATAGAGACGCTAAAATATCCAGGAATGTTCAAATTTATAGTGATTAAAATTCTTCACGAAGGTTGGCATTCTTATGAGCCTGAAAATATTTGGAAATTGATCTAACTCCCTCCTGTTTATAGTCATATAACACTGAAGAGTAAATAAATAAAGAAAGTGGATTTGAGCAGATATCGAGAGTGAAGGATAATATTTTGAGAGTTGCTTATAATCTTGGTGAAGATATGCACCGTACTCCATCAAGTCTCCCTCGTTTCTCTCTTGAACTGGAACAACGATATCGTGCAGCAAACTGTAATATAGCTAAATGGATCGTGTAAACAGGAGCTAATTTCAAGCGTGCTATCCTTTGGAAATTCAGAGTTGCCACCAACGCGCAAGGACTCTGCTCCAATTATCTTGTCCGGGAAGAATTATGTACACGATTTGCTTGTCCATCTTGTGTATGCTTTTGCACCTGCCACTTTGAAAAGTTGAAGCATCTAAAGCAGGTTCAGGAAACTTTGACTCATCCTGAAAATGAAAAAAGTCCACGAGAGAGAAACTGAATATACAAAATTAATCAAAATCATGGAAGATATTCGAAAGTAGGTACCTATGAGAAATGGAAAACCCCTTTATTTAAAAGAAGAAAGGATATCTATCCAAAGCATTAGCAAGATTAGAATTAAATTGAATCAAGGCGAAAATTCAGACCCATTTCCTTGCTTCCAGCCAGTGGCCACATTGAATTTAAACGCCTCTTAAAGGAACTTTTCCAAGGGGGAAAAACTCCTAGTTTCAAGCTCCTACGTGAGATTCAGAATTTATTACATTGGTCTGTTTACCCTTCGAGAGTCAAGCTTGATCCCTTGAAATTATTTCACTATTTCCAGCATATGGTGCAAAAAGCCGCATTTTCTTTGGTTTACGTTATCCATTTAACACCTTACGATCAACATATACATTGTTTTTGGACTCGACATACCAATACGAGGAAGTAAAAGCAAGTCAGGCCGGAAGCCTGTTATAGTGCAGAGCGTTGTAATAGTTCAGAAGCTCTCCGAGGAAGGAGCAATAAAACCTAAACATTGTTTTCATCCCTAATCTCTTTATCAGCACATGTTGGCAGAGAGCCAAGCTGCCTTTCTACAATCTGCACACGACCGTGGCGTGTTTTCAGATTTGGTTTGTTCCCTCAGAGAAACAGTTTAATCTCTACGACTTCAGTACAACATCGTCATTAAATACTCTGATCGATCGTAATAAAATGTAATAAATTACTGGAGAGACTATACTCTTACCTTCGAGCGCTCTATAGCAGTTTCTTTGATTTTCTGATAAAGGTTCTATATTGATCCAGCTCGACTAATTTACCACACGCAGAAAAAAGTTCGTTTGAATCATAGAAAATTTCTTTGATATACATAGGGCCGAATAAAAAATGTCTTTGAATTAAATAAAGTTTGTTTGATTTAAAGAAATTTTCTTTGATGTGAAGAAATACATCTTGTAAAATTTCTTGAAATTCTTTTTCCTAGAATCACTTCAAATATCTTAAGATCCCTTGAATTCACTAAAATCACTTGAAATCTTTATAAAATCATTTCAAATTCCGTGCAGAAATTTTTTTCCTTATAGTTCTAATGTGGTCCTGATACCCTAATATTTGATTAGTCAACTAATTAATTTTCTAAAAAAAATCCTATTATAAAAAAGAGGTGTTATAATTATACATCGAATCAAGTAGTTTTTAACTTCAAAATAATTCAAAGGAGTTTCAAGTTTTAGAGTGATTACAAAATTTTTTTTAGTTTTTCAATGGGTTTTAAATAACATAAAAAATTTTTGAATGATTTTCAAAATATTTCAAGTGGTTTTAAGGAATTTAAGGAGATTTGAAGAAATTTCAAGTGACTGTAGAGAATTTAAAGATTAAACAAAATGTAAAGCGATTTAGACAGATTTGAAGTGATTTCCAAGAGTTTTTAAAGAATTTCAAAAGAATTCAGGTTACTGACAAATTTTTAAAAGTATTTCAAGGGATTTAAAATAATATCAATGAATTTTAAAGGCGTTTAAAATAAGTTCAAATAAAAGGATTTTCAAGAATTTTCACAAGATTTTGAAAATTCCAAGACATCTTAAAGGATTTTTCAAGAAGTTTCAAGAGATCAGCTTGTTAAATCGCGATTAAATTGAAACTAAAATTAAATTTCCCTAATCAAAATGGGAAGATAACAACAAGAAAGAATCTAAAAAGAGAAGAGGGAAGTTGATCCGTTTGCAAGAATGGCACTCTTCATTAAAAGCAGTTTTTCCCCTTTGATACCAATAATCCCTGGAGACCGAACTGTATAAATGGAACTAGGTTGAAACTGCAGACCATCCTGGGACATTAAAACATGAAATTCCTAATCCGCGGATATCGCTTTCGAGCTGAAACGGGCCCGAGAGAGAGAAAGAGAGAGAGCGTAACGAAATTAGTGAACACGTATCATTTCGAATATCGCACATATCTAAATTGAATTCCAAACCCCAAGAGTTTCTCCTTTATATTACTAATATATCTTGGAAAATGTGCAATCTTGATTTGCGTCAATTTGAAATACATCCCATTACTTAATTAGAATATAAATTGCATTT
>JAUESI010000010.1:12880337-12904629 GCA_032275145.1 Synergus laeviventris | reverse complement strand
TCTTGGAAAATGTGCAATCTTGATTTGCGTCAATTTGAAATACATCCCATTACTTAATTAGAATATAAATTGCATTTATAATTTAAATTGCATTTCACACAAATATGTAATTTTGTTATCCTCGGCAATCAGCACATTCATTTTTCACAACTTTAACCTTATTCGAGACACGTAATCGACCTCCTCTCTTGGAAAAGTGGAGTGCTTTGAACTTTTCTTTCTACAACGATTGTTGACCTGGGGATAAAAATAAAAGTATAAAAACTATTTGCCACGGAGACTTCTCCCTAGACGCTGAGGAGTTTATCCTTTAAGTGAATAGGAACGATATCCATATACATTATTCCTCTTATGCAGCAGAGATTTATGTCTTCACAAAAATGATATACCTTTTGTCTAATACAGAATCCTAAGTAATGTCTCGTATATCACATCTGGAATCTAGATTTATATTTTTTAATTTGACATAAATAAACCGAATTTCAAGCAATATCCCTGAAATGAAAAATTTTATGAAACTTAACAAGCAGCTCACGTAGACAATCTATTTTCCAGAGAAATATCCTCGAGAAGAAATTTTTTAATTCAAGAAAATTTTTCAATTTTCTAGAGCTCCCAGAAATTTTTCGTTAATTACTTTGAGAGTAACTTTATATACGTAGAGTGAATTTCCAGAAAGTTGGCAAAATCAGGGTATCCCAGAAGGAGTTGCTAAAACTAATTGACTGCCATTTTTTTGCGTTTGCAGTTTTTCAAAAAAACATTAATATCGTTTGAAAGAGAAGATATTCATTCATTAATTACAAAAATTGAAAAATTTACAGAGGTCAATGATAAATATTTTCAAAAGTAGTAGCTTTGTGTTACAAAAAGTATCAAAACCTGTAAATAAAATCAAATTTGTTCCCAAAATAATTTTAGGCTCATTTACGGCACTAGAAATACTAAGGCCAAAGTCGAAAAAAAATTGTTTAAACAATTTCTCATTTAGGGCTCCTACAACATCGAGAACCGGAAGTCGTCCGATTTTTCTACTCCTTTTTTTTTTATTAACTTATTATGCCAATTGCTAGCCCCAACAATTTAAAAACATATTATTATGAAATACTCCTATCAATAGCATTTAATACGTAAGTTGTTATTGGGATATAGATAGTGCTTCTTAGTCATTTTTTTTTGCTCGAAAACATAATATTATAAGTTATTTTATAAATTGTAAAACTGCAAAGAAATGCGAAATAATGTAACAACGTTGCAGAAGTACAGCTTCAAAATTAATGTTTTATTTTTGCCAATGTAAAGATGGTTCATTCTTCAATTGGATTTTTAAAAAGAAATCTCAGTTTATACGATTCTACTAAGGACACAATTTTAATGTTAAAGTTTACATATTTTCCACACAAGGTGGTAAAAATTTTTCTGTTTTGAAAAATAACGTATAATTAATAATAATGCCTCCTGAAAATTTCAACTACATTATTTATCACAGAATAATAAGAATAACTTTTTAAAACGTCCAAAGACTTTGAAATGAGCTTCACCCTGTGACATTTGGCTCACTTTTTACAGAAAAATCGCCATCCTTTCTCTTATACCATTTGTGAACTGGTTCTGTATAAAATATCTGAATACGATATAAGGTAAGACATAAAACTTTAAGAAAAGAAGAAACTTCAGCAGAAAGTCGATGCCACACGTCTTGCTTTTGATACTGCCATATTTTGTAGACATGAAAACTTTGATAAACAATCAAGTTATCAAATTATGAATAAAATATAATACTAGAATATATTTTTCTAGTTTATCGCACGTGAATTGCTTAGAAAATAAAAATACCAGGTCAGGAAACTCAAGGAGAAAATGATATAAGATTGAGGAAATATGAGTGACGTTTGAATTCAACTGAATTCCAATAGTTTGAATACTGAAATGCATATTGGAACAAAGAGGACGTGGCTCACAAAATTCCACATTTTAGCGTTTGCTTTCCCATCGAGCTAGACGACTCTGTTCTTCAACTGGTGACAAATTCTCCGCCACGAAGGAATAATCTTGTGACTGGTAAAATGGAATGTCCCATCAATTTAACTCTCCCGAGATGAGGTCGGTGCATCGAATTTTCTCTCGGTAAATATATCTTTTACGAGAAGTAATACCTTTAAAATCGATCCTTTTAAATTTTAAATTCAAATTTCTATCGCACTTGTCTATTGCACTCGAACTCCATATTTTATATTTCTAGGATCAAAGGGGTTCACTAGTTCAATTTTCTAACTGAAAGAACTAATTTGAAGGAAGAAAAGTTTGACCACTATTCTATTGTATTTTCTAACTCTAATTTTAAATAGAGATTATTTCTCCAGGTAACAGGAATCCCAATTAGTGAGTTATAAGTACTAATTTGCACTCCACTATGCCCGAGCTGATTACGTTGATACGCATAATATGCGCCGGACGTAGATTCGCTTCCGATGAACGTGAACATGTTCGAAATACGAAACAATGCGACACGGAAAATCTCTCCGTGACCTATTTCATTGAAAAGTTCGCTCTTCAACTCTCTTCCGCTTCAACTTGAAAGGCTAAAATTTCAAGCGGAACTGTTCGAACTCTGAAATCCTCTATAGTTTATTGAAGTTGAATTTGCCTTTCAATTTTCGTCCGAGAATTTAGACAAGGCCCGTCTAATCGCGAGAGAAAATTTCTATACACATCGAAAGCTTAAGACACCCGGCTAAACTTATTTTAGTCCACATGACACATTCAGATCCAAATGGACAGTGTCTGAAGATTTGAGAGACATTTTGACTTCTCTGATGAATTCTTGGCTAATAACGCAAACATCAAGTTCGCTTCACAAATTCTTCTTGGCATCTTCCTTTTAATCCACGTTAATAACTGCTGACCTTTCTCCTGAACATATAAATCTATAATGAAAAAGAAATAAATAGTGATATGTAAAAGTGGAAAGTTGAAATTGACGTACAAGAAATAAGCTTACGAGCTTGGAAACCTTGGGCAAGATTTTTAAGTTCTTTCAACGGAATGGACATCAGATTATCCACTTACTAAGCTGCAAGCGAATCCCTCAAGCTACTTACGACACAATTTGTCCTTGAAATTTCAACTCTTCTAACAATCTATCGCGATAAACTGATAATAACTAGAGCAGCCTCAAAGCGAATGATAAGCAAATTCTTCCAATACACTGACCTACAATACCAGGAGGGATAAAAGCCATATTTCACTATGGATATTTATAGACCTGTGGCTACATTAAAAGTAAAAAGAAACAGAGTTCAGAAACTAATTTTGGAACGCACTTTCGACGGCCTCTGACTATGAAAATAAATCACTTTAGAATGCAGAATGAACTTGAAAGTGATGGATGATCTAATTATCCAAATAATTTATTTTTACAGTCTTTAGAATTTTTGAATAAATTTCAAAGAATTTAACCACAAATTTGAGTGGTAAAAAAATGAATGAATCTTTAGAATCTCCACTACCAAAATGCAGTTATGCTCTGAAAATGGGAACACCATATCAGCAAGTGGTGAACTAGATGTGCAAAATGGGACGCACCTCTCCCGCCTTAGATGGACGTAACTGGCAACTACTCGCAACTTTCGTCTGCTCAATACTGTTCCTTGAACTTTATATTGATATAGCTACATATCTTCATGCCCCATACCAACTCCAGATAACATAGTGTAGCTGGTTCTTACATCTTTTGACAGAATACTTGACCACTCAGAGGTATAAAACGTGTTCACCCACATCCATAAGTCATAAGTTCCCAACCGACACAAAGAAACAAACAACAAACCTCTGCAAACAGAAATCAAGACGATGCTGCCGTGACAATGACCTTGCATGGACGATAAGAGTTGAGACTGACGACCGCAGTAAAAAGTCGACTTATAACGAGTGTCAGTCTCCATTGCAGTGTATGATGATACAGGACTGGTTATTACAGATTAACTTAACCAGCGACACTAGTCTATCGCCTTCCATAGACCTCATAGACTATCCAATTATTTATTCAGCTCCAAGTGACGAATACTCAGGAAATGACAGTCGGTCCCTTCCAGAAATTTATTCACCTGGATCAGAAATCGATAAAATTTTACTAGCATCGTAAATTTCTTTCCAGCTCTGCGACAATAAAAAGCTACGAGCGTATAAGTTTTATCAAAAAGTAAGCTCGTAAATTTTCCAAACGTCAACGTGCAAAATATATACTCGCATGTGGAGGACATTTTTATGTTATATAGAAAACTAATACTCGATTTGTTGCAAACGCTCTATTCGCAGAAATAATTTTAGTGCATCCGAGCCTTATAATTGGCTTTATTTACAGCTATCATTAAATTTTTATTTTATTGCACTTTAAACTGAAAAAAAATAATATTTAAGCCTGATTAAGACATAATAGGAAAGAATCTGGAAACCAGATAAAGGACCCGATTTATTAATGTTTGACGACAAAGCTATATTAAAGTTGGAACTACAATCTTAATCAAGAGAGACAATTGAATTTCTCACAAACTCTGCTGCTATCATCTCCGCAGCTTTTCTCTTTGAGGGACAATGGGTTTCAAGATGTTTCTTGAACCACGACGCCATCTCTTTAACCTTTGAGGGCATTCAATCAAACTCTAAACTCGAACTGTACTTCATTCGATGAATTAGGTGATAACAAATATTTTCAACGTTATTTAATTAATTTTGAATCAAAGCCTGAATGATCATTTCTAACTTTGAGTCGGTTAGTTCAATTGTAAAACAAGCTAATGTGATTCGAAAGTTCAGTGAACCTCGACGTTTGAACGCGGTTCGCAGATTATATCTCTCAAATGTTTGCCTACATCCAAGAGGTATGAATCCATACCGCGGATATTCAGTTATTGTGAAAATATAAATTACCTGAATAAACAGAAAACATTTGCATTATTGGTGCACAAAATTTGAATAATGATATTAAGAGCGAGAAACTTTTGATTAGTATAAAATTGTCAAATTTGTATAATAATTTTTTATTAAGTGAGATTGTAGGTTGCAAAATTAATTGAATGAATGGAGTAAAAGTTGACTTCATGGAGTTGAATGAATATTTAATACAAAACCCTTACTAACTGGATGCATATTTAACGAATCGCCTCTACAACTATACAGACCTCGATAAAGACCAGTTTACAAGATCAACAAAAATATTTTCTAGAACAGAAAGCAGTCACTCTCGAGTTGAGTGAGAGAAATTTCCTTTATTTACATATACAAAAGAGCAAACATGAGAAATTTGTAATGCCGATATATATTTAACAAAAGATGGAAAATATGCTACTCAAATTCCGATTCAAGGACTAGAACTTGAAAAATAAATTCCTCTGTTTTCGAAAAGGAAGTTTCACTCTTTCCTCTTTTAACTTCATCACGAATTTGATTTATCTGAGTTTAAACAGTTTATTGCTTTTAAGATGAAACTTTCAGAATCATTAAAAATAACACCATCACGTACAAATTTGGAAGGACTAGAAAATAAAACAAAATATATTTCTAAAGCAGATTTTTTACACACTGTAAGCGAAAAGTATAAAAATATCTTCACACGAAAAAATATATAGATTCATGTATACATCAACTCAAACGTGATTTTGCATATTCACACATTTGCTTCTTTTTTTTTTGTTTACACAACAGACTGAAATAATTTTTTTAACAGCTTGAAAAACAAAATCATTTCTAAAAAATTGAATATTCATAAAGCACCAGCTTTTTTTCGAACAAAAAAACTTGCTTATATTTAAAACAGATTTTAAAAGGTTAACTTACTTTTAAGTCTTTTAAATCTCTATTTGCATTTAATTCATCAATTGCAATATTTATTATATCAATATCTCGATCAAGAGAAAATAAATATTTTAGCTCAAAACTTGCACTTTGCTTGCTGCATGACTTGATGTCAAAAACTGGAGTATGTGAATGTATCAATACCACAAAAGTAAATATTTAGATACGAAAACATTTCAAACTATAAATATTTGGCTCAAAATAAAAGTGATATTACTTCTACCCCAAAAAACGGAGTAATATAGGTTATGTCGCACAAAATTGAACACTCCCTCTTTTCTGTCTCAGGAACAGGAAAGAACTTGTCACTCCTCACAACACCCGAAAATCCTTTTCTGTCACAACTTTGCTCCTGACGTTGCACCAAAAGATCTAAGAAGCTCTTTTTGATTTAAAAAAAACAGGCACTTACTCTGTCTTTGTTGGGAAAGAAGTTAGATCCTGCCATACCATAGTTAGATTAAAATCCATGTAAAAAAAACTTAGATGGAATCCCGAGCCTTCAGGTCTTTGACCCTGGCGACGGGACGGTGAACGGGCACTTTTTCAGTCCCCCTTTTTTTTCGAAACGTTCACCGTCTTCTGAAGAGCACCACCGATCTCAGTGGCGTCGGTCCCAGCCGGCTTCACGAAATAATCAATATTTGTCGCGACCACCTCGCAGATAACAGGTTGTCGGAATGAGAAAAACGCTCTCCAATTACGTGTGCTTCGAAATCCGTCAGAAAAATCACCACACGCTAAAAGTTTAAGGAGAAATTTTTCTAGATTTCGAAGGAAATAAAATCCACGAATTCGCGAGATATCAGTGAGTTGATAACGAACAACGAGGGGCTAAATGGCGACTCTCTCCACTGCTCAGTTTGAACCGCGCGGCGTGCCGCAGGAGCGCAAACTGTTCATGAGTGAAAAAATGATGGCGTGTAAAATCGCGTTAAATACGAACTCTCGGAGGATAATTTACTAACATTGTGGCAATTCTCCGAGCAGAAGTCTATCAGTCAAAACCTCGTACTCACCCTGTGACCGGATTCTTCCAATCGCTGTCTTTTAGAGTGCGGACCATCTCCATTGAACGCCATCCTTGTGACCAATCACCTGGGTAATTTCAGCGAAGAAAGAACTCGGTTCCTGTAGGAGATGGAGGTTTTCGAGTTATATCCCGGGGACAAAACAATTAACGAGCAACAAACACGACGGACTAACGAACAAACGAACGCGTGAGCGGTTTCAGAGAAACTGGTTAGTGTTAGTGGTTAGGGTCGGGGTGAGCGATGCAAGCTCCACCTAGCAACACACAGCTGCGGCTTGATTTTTTTTATTTGTTGTCAAAACGAGAATATTCTCGAGAATATTCGCGATAATTCTTTCATATAAGAACTTTTAAACTTAAAAACAATTCAAAATACATGCAGATATTCTGCAAATATTATTGTATTTATATTTGTAGAATTACAAAATTAATGATAATTCGAAATAAAAGATAAGTGAATGTACCTAATATGAATGCAGTATGTATATTTAAAAAACTATTTGCATATATAATGTTTGAAGATGGAAATTTACTCTTTCTTTGAAATTTATTATAACATTTGATGATCGCGCCAATTTTAACGCTGATGTAGGCGCGAATTTCAAATCACTTTGACGGTAAATCAACATCCTCTTTAAAATAGAGAATATCCAGCATTTAATAAATTGCTTTCTCAAACTTCGCCCGTTATTTTGAGCATATTGTATGTTATATTATAATTCAGAAAATGTCTCGTTTAGAAAAAATTCGATTAAAAATATCATGTTAAGAAGATAGTGACAGATAATGTCAGGCTCGTAAAATTTTCAGTATAAAATGTATTTTTTAGTACGATTTTTTTCAGTACAACATTTTTAAAATACAAAATTTTCTTTTCTGTTTTTGTTCTTTTAAATAAAATACATTTATTCTGTGATAATAATTTGCAACTGTGAGTTTATCTTAAAACGAGTCAGTTTTGAATTATTATACGATTTTTTACTTGTACTTTCGGGTTTCGTGAACTATGAATGGCAGCCACAACATGAATGCTTATAATACTTGATGCGGCACAAAGCAGCTTTCAATACCAACTCACAATAAGGATATTCATCAACACACGCACCATTATTTCTTATATCTGAAATGAATAAAAAATTAAATATCACCTGTGTATCTTTTTAAAAGAAACTAGTGAGATTATAAATCCATTTCAAATTAAAAAACATGGCCTAATTTGGATTGTTCTTACTTTTTGTAGGTTTCACAGTAGAAGTTTCCAGTTTTTTACATAGTTCACCAATACAAAGTCGCTTATCACGAGGTTTAGCTGATTCAATGCAATTATTGCTATCGATTACGTCGGAAATGCAGCGAACCAAACGACTGCGTATTCCACTTCCACATGTCACGGAACACTACAATAAAAATAAAAGTAAATTTAAAAAAATAAAATAGGAAAAAAAGAATACATATCAATTAAGATAAAAAATATTTACCTCGCTCCAGTCTGAAGTAACCCATTCGGCAGAGCAAGGGTTCATTTTACACTCTTCTTCTTTGATTGGCATTTCAGAATCGCAAGCACTATCAGAGACTATTTTTAAATCATTTCTAATCTTTGAAACGCATATCACTTCACGTTTTCTAACACCAATTCCACAATTAGCTGAACACTGTAAAAAATAAAATGAATAAATTGCTATAAATAATAATAATCTTAAAAAAATTGTGTAAGACATTAACCGATGTCCAAGAGCCTGTGAACCATAAAGTCTTGTTGCAAGCAGTTCCAAAACATTGCCTTGCCTCCAGAGGCTTTGGAACCCAATCACAAAATGTTTCATTTCGAATGCTGCAGAAAACTTTCCTCGTTTCAACTCCTGAACCACACTCGACTGAACACTGAAAAAAAGTTGATAAACATTATGTAAGATCTTTCAAAGAAGGTAGGAAAGTTATTAGAAGCTCTAGACATTTTTTTGTAGAATTTCAAAGATACTTATTCAGCAGAATTACCTTCGAAGACCAATCAGAAATGAGCCAAACAGGTTTCTGCTCCTGAGTCACAGAACAAGGATCAATTTTACAAATATCTTCAGAAGCAGGTTTGTTTGAGCTCAAACACGGTTCATCAGTAGTTAAGCAAGTTACGTTTCGAGTTCGAATTCCTTGACCACATGTAACTGAACACTGAAAGGAGAATATATTTATAAAACAAAATATATTTCATACTGAAAATTCAAGTGATAAAGAATTTAAAAAATATAAACTTTTAAAAGAATTCTGAACCTTACAGGACTCCATAAACCGACTTCCCATTTGGGAGTCACAGGATGTGAATTCATGTGTCTCATTTCCGGTTTACAAGGTATCATTGTGCAAGCTTCCCAGGTTCTCAAATCAGGAGGTTGAACACAAACTCCAGCAGCTACGCGAACTGTTAATCGCGAATTTATTTTTTGAACACATTCCACTTTTCTTGTTCGAACTCCAGGGCCACAAGTCACTGAACATTTACTCCAGGATTCGGCTCTCCATCTAAAATACATAAAGGATTATGTATTTTCCTTAAAACAATGATTTATATAAAATAATGAATAAAAAAACAAATAATTGAAATAAATAATAAATACCTGGCAGCACATGGACGATCATTACATCTTGCTGAAGGACCCACAGGTTTCGTGATATTCCTACATTTACGATCATCCACAATTTCGTCTGTACTTTTTCGGAAACATTGAAAAAGAGCTTTTTGAAAACCTTAAAAGAAGTGGAAAATTCATACAAAATATTACAAAATATAAATCTTATCAATCTTTTAATTTATTCTTTTAATAGAAAAACTCACCACCTCCACAGGGTTTCGAGCAAGATGAGAAACTTGTCAGCTTCCATCCAAACTTTCTTCGTCTTCTTTTTACCTTTGAATTTGGCTGGTCGCCTGCCATAGACGTTGTTGGTGGAATACTCGTTCCTGCTATACTTAATTGCCTAGTTCTTTTATCGTTTTCACCTCCGATTTGCGTTTGATACGTTAAGGGAGAGCTGCGACTTCTAGAGTTGAACAAACAAATTTCAAAAGGATAAGATTTAAAATAAATGCAAGCAAATGTCTAATTTAAAAAATAAAAGTTGAAAAGTGGATCACTAATTATTACAATTCAGTTGTAGTATCTTGAACCCCCTCGACTGTTGCATCAGGGATTTCATTGTCACGACTCAATGAACCTAAAATAATTATTTTTTAATTTCATAATAAATATCTTTTAATTTTTGATAGAATATTCAATAGAAATACAAGTCTATATAAAAATATACCAGGCGGCTCAATAGGTGGAGGTGATGTTACTGAAATACTCTCAGGAAATCCTTTTGTCAGCAAAGCGTATTTGTAAAAAATCCCAGGATTCTGTTCGTTGAATAAAACCTAGAAAATGAAACATTCTTTAGTAGAGTGGTTTAAAATATATAATATTTCAAATTAGGTCAACAATTCAGAATAAAAAATATATAGTATCCTTGCCTCCAAATGTAACGATTCATTCAAAGGACCTCTGGCTTGAATGTATTCCACTTGATTTTTGACTCCTCTTTCATATAATAAGGTGGTATTAGCCACCTCATAAAAACCACTAGGACTCAAAGACCAAGGGCCATTCAAGATGTAATCTCCATCTTGGTCTCTTAAAGCTGTAAATAAATTATGTACAGTTTCGAAAGATTTTAGAGGATTTAAAAAAAAATCTTGATACGAATCTAATTTCAAACATAAGATTTCAAATAAAAATTTTACTGACCTAATAAATTTTCACTGAAACGAAGTTCAGTAATATTTAAAGACATAGCTCCCTTTGGAATCGTGACTACTGCATGGTATCCTTTCGGCAAAATCGGTTCAATAAAAATGCCTTCGAACCACCTGCATTCTTTATCGCTTCCTCCGCAAATTCCACAGGAATCGAGAATTAATCCCGAATCTATTATTCCGTCACAACCTACCGACTTTAACAATTGAAATTATATTGATAATATTTATACCGTCCAATAAAATCTGAAATTTAATTTTTAATTGATTATTTTATTTGCAATTAATTTAGTTACCTTGCAATGTCCAGCGACACACAACCATTGAACAGAATCTACCCCAACAAGTGATGAACTTGGTAAAAGAAAGTTTGGACGACAAAGAGTTCCATCTGAGACCAAAGGTTCCAGTGTAGCATAAAACCTTTCTCCGATCGCTCGACAATTCAAAGCACAAGAATTTGGAGCTAAAAAAGTGATTGACATATTAATTTTGTTTCAACTTATACAGAATTTAGTTAAATATCTATATTGAAAAAGCTACCATCTAAAAAAGGTTCCCAGGCAAATACACGTCCTTTATACAATTTTCCATTGTACTTAGAGCACTGCTGAGTCCTCACATCCGGAAAAAAATTAGGACAATCCTGTAAAAATAAATTTTTTTTAACTCATTAGTTTTAATTACATAAAACGAATTACAGTAAAACTGATTAGGATTTCTTCGTCGTATCAGGTCCTTACGTTTTATTTTTTTTTCTCATAAACCATTGGTGGTCCTTCGATAAAACTTACAGGACATGTGAAGCACATTTATTACTTCTTTTCCTGTAAGCTTCATCGTGGGACCACCATTAGTTCATGAAAAAAAAATGAATAAAGCGTATAAGGGCAACTGTATAGAATATAATATAGAAATTTTTTGATAAATAAATATATTTAGCTATCAATAAAATTTCTAGATTATATTCTTATCCAAGTGCAAATAGGATTTACCTGGGTATTGCAGATGTGGTATCGCTTATATATTCCGATACAACTGGGCCGGGCGCTGATTGTATAATTATGGCCCATAATGCTCCTCTTCCGTAATGACCCTCTGTAAGAGATAAAAAGGAATCAACAAAAGCGACGACATCTATTTTTTTAATATATATTGTAATAATTATCATATATCATACATCATAAATAATTTTGAATTACCGAATGGGAACACATTCTCTAATTTGTGACTTCACTCCTGTTCCACAAGGTCTGGAACATTCACTCCAAGGACCCCAAGATCCCCAATTACCGTCCACCCGATTATTTCGGATAAATCCTGATTCAGGATTTTGTCGAACATTGTAATTCTGAAAAATAATTGTTTTCTTGTATATAACTAAGAATAATAGATTGTAGTATGTGTTTCTGAATAAATAAGAGAGTAAATAAGAGTGAAAAACAATAAATGCTTTGCCTATAGAGTACAAGAAGTACACTTATTGAAGAGAGTGTGACAGGCAATTGACATCCTCACAAGATGCATCAATGACACAGGCAAAGAGGCCTCTTCAAATTAATGGCCAACGAAGAAATGCACACTTGTGATAACAGAAACTTGATGGAATAACTTTACAGCTTTTTAAGTTATCATTAAATAATTTTTAAAATAATAAAAAATCACTCACACTCAGTGGATATGTCTCAGGCTTTCTTGAAGAATATGCTGTTGCAACCTTTGGGATTAGTATCAGCAACAGAAAGCTGAAAAATAAAATCATAGTTCTTTTATAATCAATTTTATATTTCATATATCCATCAATTTTTCTGTTGTTTATTATTAAAAATTATTGAATGCAAGCTAACAAGTTTTGGATGTAAACAACTTTAGAGACATTTAAATACAATGCGAATTGATATGAAATATGACATCTGGAATGTCATGATTCTTCAATGCACCCTTTCTCATTCTCTCGATTAATTCACCCTCTAACAATAGGGGCGTAAACCGAGAAGAGTTAGCTTATACAATAGCATTAATAGTCTTATAAAATGCATTGTCACTTTGTTGGCACATCCGCATTCTAAAATAAAAATGTAAAATCAGATTTAAAAGAAATGATCCATGAGGATGCATAATTTGGTTATTGCTAAACGTTGTACGGAATTTCAAAAATGGTGACCTCTCTAAAACTGGTATTTCCGGTATGACTGACGTATTTTCTTTAGGTAAAAAAAATACAGATAAGTGACTGAAAAATAAAAACGGAATCAGTAGATAAAAATAAAGGCTTTCGCGCATGTTACGCTCAAAATGACCGAAGGCCACCATGGAATTATAATGCAGTAAAATTAACGTTCCCTATATTATCTAATTATTAAAAACCGGTCCTTTCTCATCGGACAACCTTCTTTCAAGTTAACAACTCGATTAGCGAATAAACATATATATATAATGCCTACTGATAAAGAATATATATATATATATATATTTAAAAATTATTAGTTCAGAGCACCACCAATTATATAAAAATATTCTTTAATTAAAAATTGAGAATATGAATCTGATATAAGTCTATCTTTAAAAAGTCATGTTACCAAATATATCTCGAAAATATCGAAGACATTGTTTTCTTCAGATCATTTCCATTTTCAAAAAAATTATTTTCACAAAGAAGTTTCCAATATTTTAGAAACATTAAAGGATTTTACGGTATTTTAAGGAATTTTATGTTTATTGAGACTTTCAGAAATTTTAAGGTATTTTACGAATTATTGTTGTTGTATAAAATCTAAAGATTTTTTTAATGATTTTCCGAAATTTATTGTGATTTCACGAAAAAAAAATGTCATGAGATTTCATAGGATTTTTAATTTTAAGAAATTTGATCATATTTTGTGGGATTTTGAGTAATTTTAAGGAATTGCATGAAGCCCCATTGAATTTTCAGGAATTTCATAGGATTCTAGACAATATTAAGGAATTTGACGATATCTTGTAAGAATTACGTTAGATCTTCAGGTATTTTAAGGCATTTAATGAGATATAAAGTATTTTGAATAATTTTAAGGAATTTTATGCTATTTTGTGGAATTTTAACAACTTTTAAGGGATGCCAGATCTTTTAAAAAATTGCATTGAGGAATTTTCAGAGGTTAAATGACATTCAATAAGATTTTATAAAAGTTTGAGTAAGGCATATATATTGCTTAAAATAACTTTCAAATTACTTACTTACGAAATGTAAAGGAATTTTATAAGATTTCATAGGATTTTGGGTAACACAAGGGAATATAACGATATTTTGTAGAATTCGAAGGAAAGTCAACGAATATCAAGTTTCAGTAGATTCTGTGGGATGTTAAAGGGATTTTAAGAAATTTTGTGAAACTTATTGAGATTCCGGAAATTAAAAAAGGAATCACAAGTTTTTATACTTAAAAAGTTTTTTATTCTGAAATATATTGCATACTTTTGGAATCCTTTAGAACATTTTAAAATCCTTTGATTTGAAATTGTCTAGAATTGCTTGTTTAACAAAAGTATCATAGTTGCTAGTTTATTAATAAAACGAGTTTAATTTTATAGAGAGCCTTGTATATTGTAGCACTAATTTTTAATGTGTCAAAATAATCACAATGAATGCTGGGAATTATTTCAGGGGATATAATTGTTCTACAGGAAACAATCGGGCTGTTTGCCACTACCGGAAATTATTATTCGAACGAACGGACACACATCAGTTTATTTAGACGTCCTCCTATGACAGAGTCAATTTACGATACCAATACCCTCGTGGAATTCAGGGGCATTTTCTTCACGCATCACCACGTCTAAAGAAGTATTCAATTCAATAATTCAACAATAATAACACCAATGCTTTTAAATATTAATAAAGAAAGGCGTCTTTCTTACATTATTAATATAAGAAACCAGTGACTATTAATCACCCAAAAAATAATAAACATTGGGTAGGGTTTGATAATAATCAAAAGCATTGTTTGGAGATGTCATGAAGCAAAATTCGATTGAATGAATCGGTTCGTCATTAGTCGACCGATCAACAGTGCGTATGATGCGAAAGTCAGGGAACGGTCAAGTTCACTGACTGGTATTTTATCTTCATCAAAAGTAATGCCTTCTTTAAAAAATGCACCAGTGATTTTATATAAATTCACTGACTTCAGGAGATTTCAAGCGATTTCAGGGGAATTCAACGGACTTTAAGTGACTTCAAAGGACACCTGATTTCACAAGTCGTCAACCCCTCATCGATATTGATCTATTATTTTAATATCTTCATCAAATAAAAATAGTGCCCGGTAGCTACAAATAAATAAGCGATAAATTAAGATAAACATCTTTCAACGATGTAGGTGGGCAGTTAGTTGGGCACTGAGGTTCTGATGCATGTTCTACAAGCATGCGTCAACATGCGTCTTTATATACAGCCTCGGGTGCATTTCAAAGAAGAAATCTCCTTCGAATTAATAATTACAGGTTTCCTTAATCGCGGGAGCAAAGTGAATCTACTTGAGGACTATTATTTCATTTAAAAATTGTTTGTAACTTTTCCTGAGATCTTTGAAACATTAAGAATCCTCTAAGAATTTAATTAAATATAGTTTTATAAAAAAAAAGAGCATAAAATAAACAATCTGACCAAGATCTCTTCTTTTGATTAAGAGAGTTGAAATTTCTTCAGACTCTCTGAAATAAATATTGCATTTATACTGGCATAAGATCAGACGTGAAGGGTGTGAAACTTTCAATCGCGACTGACATCCGTGAAAAATATTAATCGACTATTCAGTGATATCACCATGACCATCGGACCAACCGCTGTTTATTTTTTTGGATTTTAACGCATTGACAATGATACTTCCACAGAAATTATTATTTCTTCTTGTTCTCCAAATTCAATCACGCCTATCATTTTGAATCTTGTAAAAATGTTAATAATTAAGTAGAAAACAGTTTAATTTTATGAAAAGTGTAACAAACGGTAGCTCGATATATGAGGGTGTGTCTATTAAAAAAAGAAAAACAGCTTCCTTTGTTTTCAGTGCGTCATATCTTACGATTCTATCACGTGCGAACCAACAAGGATATACACACAGGCATACGCCCTGTTTGCCGATCGGTCGGTCACTCATCCGAGATCGAAAAGGGCCTTTATCCCTATTTAATATAGGGCCGACAAAAAACATGAAAAGTGACTTGCCATGTACAAGAAAACATGATAACAAATGATTCCCATAAGCCACAAGCGTACCGATCCTTCAATTTGGTCCAATTTCACGAATATTGATCTGCGAAATTACGAAGCAGATTATAAATTATCCTTTCTCAAACCCAAGTCCACTTTATTTTTATTTTTGAAAAAACATTTACGTCCTCTTCCATATGTAAATTTATGGAACAACCGTCAAATAAACTCTGACTCTGAGCTACGCAATATAATTCAATTCTTTTTATTGCGATCTTATCAGCAAAGAGATTAAAATTCGAGATTGGCAAATATGCTTTTACAGAAGTCTTAACGCCTTAATGCACACAGACAGTCTGTACTTTTTTTTTATGTAATTCGCATGGCAGTCAATCATGCAGAGTCATTAAATGAGAAAAATGTCCAGTGGCAAAAATAAGCTAAATTGAGAAGTAATTTATATTTTAGTTAATAGAAGATGTAGTGCAAAATTTCATTCCAAAAGGAGAAAAAACTTACCAACAATATATTAACCTCACGCATAAAATATCTCGTTGTATTTTTATTTTGCGTGAAGAACTTCGCGAAGCCTCCGTGAAAAGAAACGAAGAAGGGCTGTCACTCTCTAAGCTTCTGAAGACGTCCATGAAGAAAGTCATTCGATTGTTCGCTCATTCTATACGTAAAAATATTGTCAATATAAAATTATTTTAAAATTAGTGTACACACTATTATTGCAAACAATAATTTTTTTACTTACCAAAAATTGTCCCGGTTCCTTTGAATTAATCATTCGATGAGAAAGTTCATAAAATTTCTGGATCTTTTTCCATTATCCAAGACACTTGTTTATAGACACGAAATAGTAATTCACGAATCTGATTTTTTGATTATTATCAACGTTACACAGGAAACTAAACACTGACATTCACACATAGAAAGCCATCGGCTATAAAATCCCAAGAGCCGATGCATTATAAAGTGTAACGTGCCACGGCTGAACTGATTTAACAGAAAAGCGAAGCTGGAAACCAATGAAATTTGAATTAACCAACTATAATTTTATGCATTGTATCAATTTTGCCTCGTCATTATAGATATCACCATTCAGAAATCGAGTGGAAACACATAGTTTTTATTTAAATTTAAATTGGTCTTCAGGTATTTCATTTCAATATCCAAATATTTCCATTTATTCTAGAAAAATAATCTGTGAAAATAATAGGGATATAATTTAAGTTAAAAATTCAACAAATGAAAATCTTACTTTTTGCATGTAAAAATTGAATTTTTAAATAAATCATGAAGAATTATTAAAAGAATTTTTATTTTTCTTAATTTTAGTTACCTAGATTCAGATTTTACTACTAAAATGAAAAGGGCGCGAAACGTCACGCAAGAAAGTTGGACCGAATACGGAGCCACCCCGAGATCGTCTGCACTCAAAGACTGCCGTAACTGCAGTGATAGTATTAAAAGTGGGAGAGCCAGGGCATAATATACAACATTACACATCTACAGTGCGCAAAGTACGTGAGATTTTTTGTTTCGACATCAAAATATGTATGAATACCAGCATTAATTAAAAATTATATATATTGTCTAATGTCTATGCTTAAAAATATCCAGAATTACATTTTTTAATTCTATTTTTTGGAATCTAAACACAAGTACTTTTAAAATTATTCAACATTTTTTTGTCAAAAAATTTGAAATTTTAATCACAGTCTGACCTGTCACAGTTAGGGTCAAAATATTAGATTCGTTTGTTTATAATATGAATCATACTTACTGAGAAGCTGGTATTTATATTTTAAAGAGTGATATTAAGTATAAATTGTTCTACCAGAATACTAAAAATAAGTAAATATATATTACTTTTGACAATTTCAAAATGAGTTGATTGACTCATTACTGATCTGGCGATTATTGCCTGAATAAGAAGTAAAACACGGTAAAGTCTTCATTCAAGGGGACCCATTTACAAAAGAATACACTTTATAAAATACTATCCAAATTATGGGTCTGTATCCAAATTACGGGTCGTTGAGAGGGTAGCGTTCGCGTGAACTCAAACCGTAAAATAAAAAATTATAGTAAATATAAAAGAAGGCTTGGTCAAGGAGAACGATTACAGTGTGGATGGTATGCCCTGCTCAAAGTAAAAAGATAGAAATAGAAAGTATTGCATACAGAAAAAGGTAGATTTCGTATCCCGAAAGTCGAGATCCATCTAAGATTGAAAAAAAATGTATTGTCTCTTATATTGAGAAAGAAACCAAGGAAAAAATTTTCCTTCAAAATTAAATTTGATAATGATCGTAAGTTTGGAATCTTATCCCAATAATCTGCATATGACGAAAGAGCAACACGGGGTTTTTGATTCGGTCAATAAATTTGACCTTAAGAGCGGGGTATTTCATTTGGCAAAGCAATTTTGTAATGACGCTTGAAAACGATTGCCTGGAGACGGCACGGGAACTTTAGAAAGATAATATACATAAGTAGAGCGGCTTTAAGCGAGAGCATTACTGTTTACGATAAAATAACAGTGATTACCTTTCGTATGGAGTATGCTCGCATCCCTTGGCTCCTATCATGATGTGGAGAAGGCGAGAAGTAAGAAGTAAGAAGACACTGTTGGAATGCTGAGCTCTCGTATTCAGAGTGATTATACACCGATGTTGTTTCACGCCTTCTAAATGCGGATCATTAATCCTCTAAGTAAAGGGTTTCCAACTTAACACTGCTGATTTTTATCACACCTTCTCAGCATTTTTCACATCGTCCTGTGTTTCGTTGGACTTATGGTAGAAATGAATTATAAATACTCAAATAGTTACGACGCAACATTCTGGATCCTTCAGAAACTTCATAGAGCACTACATTCTATAGTTCTATATTTTATAATCGCAAAGACATTTATAAAATTATTTATTCAAAAAAAACTAGTTCATTTAAAATAAAAACAAAATCAATTTGAGTAACTGATTTATACATACAACTATATATAAGAACATATTATAGAGAGTCATCCTAACTCTAAGATACACCCCTCATGCAGAAACAAATGCCTACAATGGGGTACTATATAAGAAGGCGTCACGCCACGTCCCGAGGATATTGCGACATGCTGTATACGTTTATAAGTAGCACCATTATCATTTTTGTCAAGTCTATAAGTACCCGTACTGAAACGGGGCCGATGCCATTCGAAGATAACAGTGATTGAAATACGATTAATTTTTCAAAAGCGCATTATATTGGCTACAGGGTGTGCAGTACACTATATAACCTAATAAGAATTTATATGTTACAATTTTTTTCTAAAGGATCAAGTGCGACTTGAGGTACTTGATCGCACTCTATATTACAGGTACAGAAAGTCTTTCATCATAGAATGGTGTATAAATTATAAACCTAGTGAAGATACGGCTCAATCGACAGATGCTATGAATGGTGACGATAAATAGTATTGGTATACTACTTCGCTGGGCGATTGAACTCATTTCTATGGCGTGGGAGTGCCATACGAAGCACTACGACGGAAAAGACACATCCTGTGCCTTGTCAACTGTCATTTGACAGTATACCGGGTGCTTAATGAAATGCAAAGCTGTTAAAACCCCACCCATCGTTCGAAAGAATCTGTAATAATTCAAGAAAAGATTGATGAGTAGATCATTTACTATATAATCAAAGATATAATAAAAATCATCCATTAAACGCTAAAATGAAAGATTACAATCGATTAAAAAAAATGTTGAGTGATTTGAAGAGATTTAAAAGGATTTTAGTAGAATGTACGGGCTTTCCAAAAATTTCCAACTCATGAGTCCTAAGGTTTCAAGAGATTCAAAAAATTGTAATGGATTTTCCCAAGATAGAAAAAATTTCAAATCACAGCATGCAGAACTACCAACTTAGCAATAATGAAGGTTGGTAGCCTTGAATACCGTGACTTCAGATGGCCTACGCATGTTACAAATAACCTAAAAATTTCAGATTTTTTCACATGTAGATTTTCTCCGTTATATTTTACAAAACAAATTAATTCTGTATTCAGAGGTATCAACAATACAAGATGATTGGAAAACTAGCAACTTCTATTTTCAATGCTATTCCGTAAGTTAAATTTTTATAATACATGATTGTCGTTCGAAAAATTGATATGAAATATTTGAGTTCAATATTTCATTCCATCTTTTAGTAGTTCTTTATAAATTATTTAATTTATGTAGTTAAACAATTAATTCCTCAGATCGTTGGGAAAACAAATTTGCCAGACTCTAAATGCTGCACCGTCCTTATCAAATCAATTGATTAACGGAGGTTGCAATTTGATGACAATTAGAACGAATGTAAGATATCACTTCCCCCGTCCGAACGAAGTCAGGAGAATTCGACGTCATGGATGGCACGCAAGAATGGCAACCTTAAGCGGAAGGAAAATTATTATGCGAAGAATTTTAAAGGGTCGTCATTGTTTGTCTCATTAAATTGTACGTTATAAATCAGTTTCAAATAGAAATAATCATTCTAATATAAATTTTGCGTGTTAGTTTTATTTTCTTTCCACGATCTTTTAAATTTCAAACTTTTAAGTACCAATCGTTAGTTTAAAACACTTCTTAATTATTATATTCAAAATTAGACATAAATTAACTCACCAACCATTCTTTGAAAGTTTTTCTTAAAACTTAAAAATTTATTGATTAATTTCTACAGATTGTTCTTCTTGATTTTCAACACTTGAATCCTTCCTACTAGAATCACTCTCTGCAGGTAATTTTAGATTTAAGGCTTGACATGTCCAGGAAAATTCAGGCGTTAATGGAGCTTCGATTACCAGGTCTTTATCCTTTCCCAAATACCAAGGAAGTTCAATCCGCTTCAAGTGAATGTGTACAGGGATGATTTCCTGCATTGTTGTAGACAAATTTAGCTGAGTGAAAATTTTCACATTCATTCTTGGAGGCTTGTCTACTGTGGCGAGGAAGGGATTTACTTTCATCCAAGTTCCCATTATGCTCTGTACTCTAGATCCATGAATTGTGTCACCAAGGACCGGGCTAAGGAGTTTCGTCGCTGCGTATAATCTGATCGCATGCCACTTTTTTGTAGATGATTTAATTTCAACTAAGGCACAGAGATCATTTATCGAATTTGAAAGTACGTTGAACTGGACATTCATTAACTTCACATCTTTCCTTTTTACTTGTAAGTTGCTCCAATTGTCGTGAATCACTGGCTGAGATGACAGTATTGTTAGTTAGAAAAATATTGTTTTAGTAGAAGAAAATTTTAAGAAAATAATGTTACATTACCCTTTTGAACTTATTACATGGACTTTTGTGTAACTTTAACACGAACTTGTCGACACCCTTTGTCTGTTTTGGGACCCTCGTTGTGACTATCCAGTAAGTTTTTGGTATTATTTGAAATCCGAGTGCTCGATTTTGTGATTTAACTACAGCTTCTTCTACAGAGTCGTTCGCAGCAAGAAGCATAATGCCACTCATAAACCTATTTGAAGAAATATAATATTAATACTAGATCTTCTATATAAATGTTCTCAATGCTAAATCCAAAATTGATATATTGCTTACATCTCCGGCGACCTGACAATTTTTAAATTAGCATAACCCAGTCTTTCTGCAATAGATGGTAAAGATTTCGAAACTGTATACTGGGTAGCATCAGGTATTTTATGAGCCTTCTCTGCTGGGTAGGGAGATTTTGTGTCATTTTTATTTCGATCTCTAGAAGCAACTCCATAAGGTTTATTCAATGCAACCAAACCATCTGTAAGGAAAAAAATGAACTTTCAGAAAATATTATAAGATTAAAACACAATAAAGGTATCATATAATGTATAATTAGAAACTCAACTAGAGGTGATATAGCAGTGTTGAATATTATTTAGATTACCTTATACCTTACTCACCTTTATTATAAATTACATTTTGAAGCAAGGATTCTGAAAACTGTTTGGAAGATTTCCAGGGATGAATCTTTGTATAAGGATGTTTCTCTTTCTTCTCTTTTGGTTCTGTTCTTTTGTAAGCCGCTGCTGTTGAATATTTCGAATATTTTTCGCACACTAGTTCACAAGCTTTACTACTGTTAGACCTTAATGTTAAATTTGAAACAAAATACCTTATAATTATCTTCATTCTAACTTTTTCTTAATCTTTTCATCTATTTTCACTATAATATAATATATATTCAATATAATATTTAATATATATGTTCACTGCGTGCTGCTTTTAAGTTGCTTTAAGTTTATATTGGCACGTGAGTTTTGTGACGGTTAGGTTAGGTTCAGTTAGGTTCATAAAAAAAAAGGAGCCAAAAGACGAATTAAATGGAAAAAACTTTTACAGACGAAAGGCGGAGGAGATTATATATATAATTAATATACACCCCTTCCTTAAAAACCATTTAGGGGATGACTCTTCTCAGAAGTGTTTTTAATACATATAAATTCACTTCTAATTGTGCCCCTAGAAAATGTCACTTTACTATGATTTATATATGGACTGATTAATTATTTATAGTAAGTGCATGTTAATTGTTGATTAAAAAAATATACATGTTTACAAGTCTTAAATAAAGTAATAACATGCTTGGAAGTTTATATAATGAAAGAAGTATATACTACATTCATTTAAATGTATAAATAATTATTTATTGTTAATGTAATTAATGGTGTACCACAAAAACAAATAGGAAAGGCATTTTTACTTCAAGAGTAATTCTAAAACAGAATTAACAGAATATTGTCATCAGATAGATTAAAATAATGAAAATGCTCTTGACTTAAATATTACAATGGGTACCTTTACAAAATTTTTCTTTACAAAAAAAAAATTACGTATTTTTTTATTTAAAAAAAAATCATTTTTACTACTCTCACAAAGCCATTTAATTTTTATTTTAATGTAAGACTAAAAGTAAAGAAACTGTAGGTTGCCTTAAGGTTCATTTCGAATAGTGAAAAGGCTTTTATGTTTATTACTGCAGCATTCAACCCGCTGTAACTTATCCTCTTTACAAAAATAGTCGGTAAAGTTTTTTTTTTTTTTTTTTTTTCGTGCGCCTACACCTTAGAAATTTTATTTATACGATTATAATTAAAATAAAGTAACAAAATATATAATTTTTGTAAGATAACATTAACTTGTTACAGCGAGTCGGCCAAAAATAACAGGTAGTTTAACGAATATACAATCAGCAACACCAATCAGAGGAGGCGAAACGAAAAATGTTACCGAATTGATAAAATTATGTACTAATCATGAAGATCATGAAGTTTAAATTAAGATTGTATGAGAAATATTGCGGAAAGAGTACTGAAAAAAATTAATACAGTTTATTGAACTGAAAAATGAAAAAATACTACAATATTTTGGTGAGAAATTTAAGTGCAACTTAAAATATTATAGAAACAGTTAAAAACTACATTGGTTAATAATACTGTAGTTGAGATCCAGTTGAAGATAATATGAACTCATTAAAATTATTACATGGCAAAACACATTTTGGCAAGGATGTAGTGTTTTTCTTATCATGTTTCACCCATTTTACATCCTTTTTCTTTGGAACTTTGAAAACTGTAAGACATGTTTGATTACAAAATTAAATTAAATTTATAAATTGTGGTCTTTAATAAAAGGCCTATATATATATACCATTTTTATATTTATGATAATATTGAGTGAGTCTACCAATATCGTCTTTCATGTGAGATTTGGTCGTAATAAGTAACTGGAGAGCTGGATCTTCCTCACTTAAAACTGAAAACAGATGATACTCATGAAAAAAATTATATTTATAATTATTCCAAGAAAGTTAAATGGGTTGCTCTATTAATTACCATCTCGTTTTAATTTAACAGGTGGTAAAAGAGGTTTTGGCAGATCACAGTGGAAAGGATATTCGTGGAACATTTCAATCACTGTATTGATCTGCACCTTCTCGAATTCCATTCATTCCTGGCACGGTGTAATGAGCATAGTTGCTTAAAAAATCGTTGCTCAGTTTTTTTCGGGTATTAAGCTATTAAGTTCAGCTCGCTTGAAAGCTTTGGATTCAGTTCACGATTGTGCTGAAGCCTCCACAAGTTAATCTTTAAAGGCTATGTTACCAATCTTTGACGTCATAATTTTGGCTCTAAATTTAAAATTTGACACACAGTATTCCCGGTGAGCACGACCTATAGAGGCGCTGCAATCGAAACCATATGATCGGGTCACGTGGTCTGAATGCAGTCTCGTTTCAAATATTTACATAGTGACTTCTCGTAATTATTGAAATTATTGTTATATAAATTTAAAAAAGGAGTATAGAATGGACGTGCGGTACTTAAAATTATTGGATATTTGTGAATTTGTGAAGGGGACATTTAATAGTAGAAACATGA
>JAUESI010000010.1:12844268-12874623 GCA_032275145.1 Synergus laeviventris | reverse complement strand
TGGGCACAGAGCGAAAAACTTCATAGTGTGTAATGTTTTTCAATTTTTTCAAAACAAACTTTCCTAAAGTTCATAACCTTTGAAACAAAATTTCTCAATTTAAAAAATCCTGTTTTACAGATATCGCCGATATCACACGAAAACAGTCCTAGACTTCGTAGTACGATGAGGGCAGCACTTCGATATGGCAGAAAAATTGATAAGCTATATATATTTAGAATGACGCAAGAGCTCAACGCCGCGTCTACTACTACTTTATAATATCTTTGTCCGTGTGAATCCTATAACCAAAGCAAAGAGAAAAATTTTTATTACTTATTGCTTGCATGGGCCATGGAGTCAGCTTGATTATACTGTCTGTTCCTGTCGATATCTTGCTCTCGCCTGATGCAATTACGATGAATAAAAATGTCTTTTTGTTATTAATATCGAAATAAATAATTTCAAAAGACCATGAGTTGTGTGGGATCAGTAAAAAATAATAAAAATATAAATTGTCAATATTTCCGAAAATACAAATTAAGGAATTATCAAATTTTGGATGTTTGTAAGATTATATTAACTGCCGAAGAAATCCCGAATGGAAAGTCTCTTATATAATAAAAATTAAAATCTACGACTGAATTAATTAAAGAAATAAATCTAAAAATTAAGGAAATCTTAAATTCTCCAGATTTTAAATCTTTTCGTAACTATTAATTAAATAATTATCATGTTGAATATTATTATTCTGAAAATATTTATTAATATATTATGGATTATTAAAATATCTATTTTCAATAGATATAAATTTTGGAAATTCGATAATGTAGGAGAATTGACTAATAAAACTTAATGAATTTTTATTTCTAATATTTTGAAATGAACGATATTTAGAATTTTGGAAATTTTATATTTGGTCAATTTATATATTTTCAGGAAAAATATTCGAAATTTATTTGTTTTAAAAAATTTATTTATCGTTGTTTTTCATGTGGCCTACATTTTTTTATTATTGATAATATTGATGTCGATATTAATAATATATTAATAAGAAAAAATTACAGTTGTGTTCTTTGAAAAAAATTAGCTATCATTCATTCATCAATCGGATTTATTTTAATATATTTGGATTATTTTTGTTTACAAAATTGAAAAAAAAATCTGCTCACACAGTACCACTTACTATATATATACAATTAACTTATAAAAAAAAATTAATTAAAAATAACAGATATCTCCTTAAAAAATCAATCCATAATTTCAACAAGGGATTTTTTTAATCATCTTTATTTGTCATAATAATCTCCTCTATTTGAATAAAAATAATAATCAATTTGAAGAAATAAATTATTCAATTCTAATAATTCTTGTTTTGTTGTGAAGTTCGGAATTTCACTATTTGTCGAGGTAGGATTATATATAGATAAAATAATTGATTTGAATGAAAAAGGTCAGAACCCCCGCTTTAGGTCCAGGTTATAGGTTCAGTCATGGTTCAGTTCACCATTATGCTCAGGGCTCAGGCCTTTATTAGGTGTTCTCTTCTTGATGCTCTCTAATTGTTTGTCTTCTAAAAGTACAAAGTGCAAGGTGCAAGTACGTCTGTTAGGACAATAGGATTTAGGATCAATGGTCAAAATCTAACTTAGGATAAGTAGACCCGGTTGAATATATAATTAACAAACTTTGATTTATATAGGTCCAGATTTCAACGTAAAGATTACCATCGGTTTTATAGCATGGACCCATGGGTTTTATTGCACTATAATAGTCTTCTTGAGATTTGAGAAGCCCTCCAAAATGAGCAGAAGATTATTCAAAGAAATTGTTACGACGTAACACGACGTAACAATTCTATAAAATAAAAATGTTCTATTCCACCACGAGTAGAGTCCCGTGCAGGCGGGAAATTACAAACAGCCAATGAAGGCCTTCTTATACCTTGCCAGCACTGGCAGGGAGAAAACAGCTTGAGAGTAAAAGAAATAGAGATACTTTTTTGTCCAAGTTTCGCATTTTATCTCTTTCATTCCTGTAAGGTTTTCTTCTTCGTTTTCTTGTGATGAGCGCACGTCACGCACTATTGCCACTATTTGACTATGTCAAAGATTTGACTATGTGCCATGTGTGTGCTATGTGCAGTCTGGTGCAGTGTGCTCATCATTATTACAAAAAATAAAGACGCATTCACAAACCATCATCGCACCGATTGGCTTAGGATCACGTGATATAATTTAAATTCAAATTCGATTAAATGCTTATAAACTAAATAATTAAATGGAAGAATTCTAGATCAAGAGGCGAGATACTTTAGAAATAAGTTAATTATAAGAATAAATGCTGCGACTGCATTATTTACATACTTAGTATTTGTGTAATATATATAATAATTATAAATAATAATCCGAGGTAAATTGTGAAAAATTTTAATAACTTAAGGAATTTCCCCAGGTAATAAAAGAAAGAATGTTAGGATTTCCCACTAATCATCCTATATAAATTATTTAGCAGTGAATATAATTTTACTATACTAGGTACACCAATAAAATACAAACCAGGTATAAATCCTAGAGCGAGGGTCGGTTTTCTCTTGTCATTTGGGACGTTAAGGCCCAAGCCCCACCACTACAATTTCTGAACTCTTCAAAATCATCCCCACTTTTTGTAAGCTCGAGAGCGTTTGAGAAGAGGAAGTCGTCGCTTATTGTCGTGTCGCCAGTCGCCACTCGCCAGTCGTCGCTCGTGCTCGGTCGTTTGTATTTGATAAGCTACTTCCTCTTCTTCATTTCTTATCAATTTTTGTTCTCCCTGCACGCCTCGTGTGAGCGGATATCACCATCGATTTGCGGGCGAAACTAGCGTTTATCTTTTTGCCTGGCTAACTTTTGCAAACTTTGTGGATATTAGTGCAAGTGATTTCTTATAGTTTCTTTAAAAATTCCAAATTCGAAGCATTTTCGTCCAAACTTCTATATTTAATCATGGCTGTTCGAGTACAATTCGAAAATAATAATGAAGTTGGTGTGTTTTCTAAACTGACAAACTCCTACTGCTTGGTTGCAATCGGCGGCTCCGAAAATTTCTATAGGTAATTGACTATGTACATATTATATTTATTCAACAAACAAAAAAACCTAACAATTATAATATACTTCTACTTAAATTAGCGTGAAAATATATCTCGTTGACAGTTGTAGTTGTCACGTGTTCATTGTTAAAGCGTCAATACTTTGGTATCTTTACGTCTTGTAATTTTTCATATCTATTAATGTAGATAATTATTGTTTGCAATTGATTCAGGACAGGTATACGTGAGTTAAAATGGCTTTGAATAATTTTAAATTGTGTCTGTACATTGTGTAATTTAAGAGAAAAGTGTTTGACAAATAAATCAGAAAGTGAGGTTAAAATAACTTTATGACTGCAAAAGCCAAATTATTTTATCTTTTTTTCAAGAATTTACTATGTTAATTTGGTATTTTAGTATAAAAATATATTTCTCTATTAATTACAATATATTGCAAAATACAAGGGTTTTTTTTTAATTCTTCGAGAATATATTCGAGAATATATATAATCTTGTAAATAGTTATTATTAGTTATAGTAATATTTATATTAATTTTAGCGTTTTCGAAGCGGAACTGGCTGAGACAGTACCAGTTATTCACGCTTCCATTGCAGGATGTCGAATTATCGGAAGATTATGTGTAGGCAAGTATACTGTAAATTTCGGACAGAAAATTATCAAATAGATATTCAAAAGTATAAAAATAATAATTGATTTATTTTACTTTCAATTTTCAGGAAACAAAAATGGTCTCTTGGTTCCTAATACAACTACAGACACAGAGCTTCAGCACATTCGGAATTCACTGCCAGATTCTGTAAAAGTTCAGCGAGTAGAAGAAAGACTTTCAGCACTTGGAAACGTGATCGCTTGCAATGATTACGTCGCTTTGGTGCATCCTGACCTTGACAGAGTAATTATCCTAAATTTATATGCAATTAATCTAAAACCAACCTGATTATGTTGATTAATAATTTTCTTTTCAGGAAACTGAAGAGATTTTGGCAGACACACTAAGCGTCGAAGTGTTTAGGCAGACAGTCGCGAGTAATGTTCTTGTTGGATCATATTCTGTTTTATCGAATCAAGGAGGTTTAGTACATCCGAAAACATCAATTCAGGACCAAGACGAATTGTCTTCGCTTCTCCAAGTTCCACTTGTTGTAAGCATTTCATTTTTATCAAAATGTTTATTTTCAGGGTTAGTGTTTTCCGTGTTGTTTTAATTCAGATTTAGAATTTTCATTTATTTATTTTTCAGGCTGGCACAGTGAATAGAGGTAGTGAAGTTATTGCGGCAGGAATGGTGGTAAACGATTGGGTTTCATTCTGTGGAATGGACACGACTTCGACCGAGATCTCAGTTATCGAAAGTGTATTTAAGCTTAATGATGCACAACCAGCTGCCATTACTTCCACCATGCGTGCTTCTCTCATAGAAAGGTATGTAAAAATTTGGAATCACATTTTTAAAAAAGCCTTCCTTAAAAAAATGTTTTTCTTTTAGTATGTCGTGAAAAGCAGATTCGAGACGAAACTACATCTGCAGAGACGATTGTACATAAGTGTACACAGTTGTGAATGATGGTGATACTTTTCATGAATCGTTACATATAATATATGTACGAAATTTGGACTATTTTATAGTCGAAGATATAACTTTGAACTTTATAAAATTTATTTTCCGATGATTCTGTCCATCCGTTTAGGATTTTTCTTTTATGTGGTACAAATGTAGATGCTGTGTAAATTTTATGCATTGGAATAAAATGCTAAATCAAAGACCGTGGATTATTCAATATAATAATTTTTTTTTATATTTCGTACAGGATATTTGTATACAATATACAAACTACAGTTTAACTTAGAGCACTGCAAGGCACAACAATCTAACAAAAATTAAGAGACAGCTGGAGCTGTTCCACTGAATCGAAAAAATTAAACTTTAGTCGAACAAATGATTTTATCTCATTTACACTTTGGCAATGGCTTAAATCAAGATTTAATAGAGATCCAAACAAGAAGTTGCTTTGTATGTTAATTTTGAAGCTTATTCAGCTTCTCTGTTAGTGATAAAATAAAATAAAGTCCAAAATTAGGTATACTTGAGCTAGCTTTTTTTCGTTAGATTAGACATCTGTTTCTTTGTACATTAATGTGTTTTATAAGGGATTAAGTATTTGTATTCTAATGTATGTACATTATTTGACACGTGTATTCATATCATGCATTAGCGCGTATTATAAACTAACAAGCTTGCCTCGAAGTATCAATATCGAGTGCAAGAGTTCGGGAAGTATTAGCGGAGCTCGTCGAACCAGAATCCAGTCCAGAATGTGATTTATTTAATTTTATTGTTATTTCTTTGCAACCTAAACATAAATCTTTTTTTAAATAACTTACGTCTCTTTGTACTTATATCGGAAATTTTGTTTGGCTTATTTACAATTTGAAAATTAGTTGTAGTTAGTTATTTACGGCTTTTCAGGTTTTTACAGAACCTAGGTATAAAACAATTGTTCAGCATTGTACTGTAGTTTTGTGCGAAATTCTATTTTCAGTGAGTATCAGATTAAAGAGACTTTTTTTAACTTTCTAAAGCAGAATTTAATTATTTATGCTCATCTGTGCCTAAAATAATTTGCTCGCAACGCAAAACGAAGTTATAATTTAGCATTGTATATTTATTATTAATTCGAACTAGTCTAGTAATTCATAGTTTTGAAGCATTAAGAAAGACACTTAGTTGAAAAGACTAGAGTAGTGGTAATTGTTCGGCAAGCGAGAGTTCGTCTGCTGTCTCAGAGTCTGAACGAATAACCAAAGTTATACCAGCTTGGTAAGAAGCAGGAATGCGGACATGCGATGCACCAGTTGTTATTGCAGATTGATTTCTTTCGCCCATTGTTTCTCTTATCATATTCACAACTTGACCTGATTTAAAACAACATAATTAGTAACCCGAGAATTAATATAATTAAATGTAATTGATCCAGGAATTTTTTTTTACCAAGAACGTTGCATTTTCTCCACCTATGGTCAAAGGACATAAGTGGCGTCAAATCGGTGGATGGATTCCAATGAGATATAATATCTGTGCGACGAATTAATAAAACACTAGGACTGGCAAGCTGATGCCACAAAACCTGGATATATTCAAAAGAAGGTACAAAAGATGTTAAATATGGAACAATGAATGAATAGGTAGCACATTCGACATAAAACGAAATATTAAAACTTTTGACAAACCTGCTCTGGAAAACATTGCAAAGGATTCGTCATGTAAATTCCCGCTGGTCCCACACCAAATATCATTTGATGATGCCAAGCGTCAGGAATATTGCAACCTTCTCCGCAATGTTGGAGATTTAATGTTGCTATAGGAACAGCCCCTGGAATAGTAAGGCTTTAATTTGTCAAATTCGTTTATTCATAATGCAATGGTCCTTATTCATAAAAAAGATTAGGGATTTTACCTTTGGAAATCCAGTAGTGAAGCCAGTGCGATAACGAAACTTTCCTCTCGGGATAAAAGGCAAAAAACTTTGTGACAACTGCACCATTTGTTGCTAAATTGATACCTCTTTCAATGTCTCTATGAGTTGCGCCGGCTAACGACCGACTTTTCAAATATCTTGGCAAGGAAGTGCCAGGTTCTCTTAACCTAGTAGCAACTCCTTTTACCAAGACTTCAAGGGAAAAAGGCACATCGAGGGCCATCTGAAAAATTCACAATTCCAAATTCTCAAATTGTTCTCTAGGAAATCAGTTTTAGAATACTAAGTAAACAATTGAAAACTCACAATTGCATTAATTGCGGCAGTAGCACCGCAAGCAGAAGTCGCGATTTGGGTAACTTGCTTTATTGCGGCTTCTTGTTCACTCCAAAGCATCACTTTCTCAACGGGCAATGAATCGACTAGTCTTTCATCATATAGTTCATTCTCCTGGAAAAGAATTATCCATTTAATAATACTTATTCACTTGAAACTGCTTCAGTATTTTAGTTAAATCATTTTTAGAAACCAAATTTGAATCGCTGCTTTGATTAAAGTTTGTCTGCTTGTTGAGCATCAACTTTTTGGCCATCATTCGATGATAGAGAGTAGAACTGAGATTAACTTTTCTCGAATTGAGGTTTGAATTATCAGCCGCAGAAGTTGAAGCATTGTCAGCCCAAAGTTCTGCGTCTACTTCTCTACTATCTCCAGGCGAAATAAGATCGCCGCTTGTATTGTGATGACCCAAAGGTTCTTGCAAAGGACATCCACCACATCTATGAAATCCTGTTGCCTCCCACCGATCTATAATTATTTTACAAATGAAATATTTCTGATGTTCTTTATTTCGAATTGAAAAGCACTGAAGATACTAACTGATTCCAGGATTTGTATTCGATAACCAGGATGATGATTGAGCTGGTTTCGGTGCTGAATCTTTAGATGTACTTGCTTGTCTTTCAATAATTTCTTGATCATTTTCATGACTAAAATTTGACATATTCGGTTTCGCTTCCTGTGGAATTTGCAATACCTCTTGTCGAGAAACCACTTTAACGCTACTTAAATCATTTAATAAAATCGGATCAGCTTCGACATTATCCAAAACTATGTTTTGAATATCTTCATTAATGGAAGCCATATCACTGTCACCCGTATCCTGGAGATAAAAGAATAAAATATATCTATAATAATAGAATAACAAAGAAATTATAAGACAAATTTAATAATCTGCGAAACAATTTAAAGGAGGAAATATGGTAAGTTCTCATAAATAATAATCTACCTGCTCGCAAGAAGGCCCAGGGTCGAAATCCATTTCTAAAAAATCCATTTCTGGACTAGATCTCCCGCTTTCACGACCCTCAGGTTGAAGCTCGTCCTGACGCATTTGATTAACGTCTTGCCTAAAATCCAAACGAATGCCATCATCGTCCCCTTTGTAGGTGTAGATACATTGATCTTCTTCATCGGATAGATCTCCTTCGTTTCCAGAACTGGAATCCCGACGATCATTCTGTGTTCTAGAAGATGCCTATTAAAATTCAATGCAATTTATTAACAAGTTGAAGAAAAAGATAGTAAATAATACTGAAAGAATCGCATTACCCTCTGCAAACCGCTAGGGCCAGCTCCATCTTTGTTTCCGTTGATATTAGATCTTAAAAAACAACAAGTGCCTTGACTTGTTGATCCAATACTGCCTCCTATGTTATTCAAAACATATTTCGATGACCATTTATCATCTGCCTCCGGACTCGAATCCGAACTACAAGAAACTTTTGGTGGACATTTATCTATCTCCGAAGTGTAATCGACATTATTCTGTATATCTGTATCCTCATTAGAAGTGTTTGAAAAAACATTTGGAAATGCTGAGGACCCAGCAGATATTTCAGGACTGTTAATTTTCCTAGAATTGTCTTGTTCTAACGAATTATGAACTGCCATACTCGATCGGTAATCATTTGAAATCGTGAAAAGAGGAGACTGACTCTCTTGAGGGAGATTCAAATTTGCAATGAAAGCTGTAGGTTTGTAATTAGAAAGACTTGGTTCAGAAGTATTTGAAGATTGAGATCTGAGATTCACTGTCAAAAAAGATGGAGGGAGGTTGGTGTTTTCTGAAAAGTGTCCATTGTCTGAAATGGAATAATTTTTTGGGACTTTGGATTTTTTTAATTGTGACCCCTTTAATAGTATGGCTGAGGTATCGTTGGATGGTGAACACTTTTCAGTCGTTTCAACAATGTTATTTTTCAACTTGAATTCATCTGAGACTTTGTTCTGTATTTTAACCGCGTTGCAAGTTTTGTGCTCCTGTCCTGGCGTGCCTTCACCGTTCACCTCTTGATCGTCCTCTGAATTCATTTTAAGAGTTTGAAGAAATGGCACTGATTGTTGAAATTCTGTAAAAATATTTAAACAATGAAATTTCTATTTTACATACTGATTTTATGACAACTTTTTATTTACACTCATACTAATATGATATACTAATTATGATCGGCCTAAAATTGTTACGTAACGGCAGGTTATTCTAATCATGATAAGGACAAAGGTAAATTAAATATATCTCAATATTTCATTGAAGGAACTCACGTGACATAAGATAAATACGTGTAGAATAAAAATGTTATAACAGATGAAATATGAAAAAATAACAAAACACCGCAAATAAAACAAATCTTCTAAAAGAAACGCAAAAATGTGAATCGAAGAAAGGGAATAAAGAAGACATAGACAACAATTATAGCCGGAATTTAAATTCTTACATATGTTCCTTATATTCGAGAAATAAAAAAAATCGAATATAGTACAAGGAGAATTTGTTAAGAAAGATGTATGCAATTATTTCTGAATGAAACGAAACCTGTTGCAAATTAATATAAATGACACAGAATGACAGTAATCAATTAACGCAGAAAGGGAAAGTATACTGACATTTCTGTATAGGAAAGAAGAAATAATGGTTTAAAACATTGTTAATCAATGGACTATCGACGTCTCAACTATAATTTTGTGAGTAAAACGTCTTTTAATACCGCACCTTTGAATTTCCTCCTGAATCTGAAGTTCTCAGATATACGTTAATTCTGTCATAACATCCCTGACACGACACTATGATTACTCACGCACCTTCTTATTATAATTCCATTTACATAACCTTTATAAACTAGTTTATACTATTTTTTCACTATTTTTCATCGTAAAAATACACTCTAACGACTGTTAACGACTGAAACGTCGAGAGGTATGCAACGTTTCTGTAAAATTTTCCAAAACCAAAGCAATCAGCTGTTCCTTTCTGCCATTGGAGTAAAATGTGAAAAAGACCGAAAGATGATCAGCTAACGAATGAATCGTGCCGCCGAACCGAAAGAACCCGAAGAAGTGAGTACAGCTGAGTATTGAATTAACCAATCAGAGGCGGTACAATCTTTAGTCTCTGGAATTTGTCTGGGTGACTGAACTGACAGTGACTGACGAGTGACGACTGTTCTGCCTGGTTCTGCGACTGCGAGGTTTGCAATTGGTTTCGAATTGTATCTATATTGCTATATATCATATAACCTTTCCATTCCCGTGTTTCATGCTCTACTCCGAATTTTTGTTTATGAAATAATTTATTTCATTTACATACTTAATACCAAAAAAATTAAATTTCAATAAGTATAATATTTAAATATGCAATATATATAATTCCGGCTCGAATTTTAATTTGATCAGCATATCTTGTAAGGAAGGTTTCTCCTGGATCTTATAAACAGAAAGTGTTAACAGGTGTTGTCCTTTTGGTGTATCTTAAATTAACATTCGATTACGTTTAACAATAAAACGCTGACATTGTGTGTTGATGAACATTCCTTTGTAAACTCGACTTGTCAATTCCGGTTCTGCTAACTGGACACTGGAGTGAGTAATATTTAGCTTTATTTACAAAGAATCGTGGTGACCTCAATAAGAAATCTCTCTTGGAGGTCAATCACTTTGAATAGAATTGCGGCAGCTACAATAGTGTCAATTTAAGCGCAACTATAATTAAAGTTATAAAAATGGGTGAACAGGTACGTAAAATAACTTTCAAAGGTTTCCTGCTGATAGAATACCTATGGCTTTAATTTTAGAAGAAATAATTGATTTTTACAGGTTTACGAATTCAATGTGGAAATGACCTGCGATGGATGTGCAAAAGCTGTTGAGAAAGTGCTCAGTAAAAATGGTATGTATAAAAAATAACTTATTATAAAGTGATTAAAATATGTCTTTCTGAATTGAAATAATTTCCAAAAGTGCGTAAATCCGTGTTTGAACAATGGCTCTAAACTAAAAATTATTTTGCTCTCAGGGATAAACAACATGCAAATCGACGTTCCCAGTAAAAAAGTTACTGTGACGACTTCATTACCAGCCGATCTAATTTTGGAGTATCTAAAAAAAACTGGAAAGTCCAGTTCTTTCATAGGAACAAAGTGAGCCAAATGCACAATAAGTTTTCGACAGTAAATAAATTTACTCTCGAAGTGCATTTAAGTTTTATACAATGTAATCACACAATTCCAAAAAATCAGATGAAGCACGAATGGAAATCGTTTATTGATTATTGGGGCAAATAAAATTATTTACAAAAACAGACTCTTCTTATTTTTCCATTCAGAATTTTAAAAGCTTAGTAATTAAGTAACTTACTATGAATATTAATCTTGTATAGAAATAGAAACCATCTCATATAATACATTAATAGTATTTAATTGATAAAAAAGTAAAAGTCTTATCAACTATTTAAAAGAATTTGATTGTAAGAAAGCACAGTGTAAAGTATTCTAGTTTTTCAGCTCTTGTTCTAGAACAGTAAGTCGTTGTTCGAGTAAAACGACAGTGTTCCGTATAGATTCGACTTGCTCACTGAGTACCTCGATGACTGTGCTGGTTTGGCTCGGAGATTCCGAAGCACCTCTTGATCCGTGCTCACAAAGTGGTAATGAAGCGATATGACCTCGCTCCTGTGGTCTTATGTTTCTCAAGTTGATCACCTCAACCTTCACCTTTTCTTCAGGCAAAGTGAAAAAACATTCACTGTAATTTCTGCACTTAGGCTCGAACTCTTTTATATTTTCAACCGATCGTGGGAGAAACTAGATGAAATAAATATCAATCAAGACATGGAATTAAGACCTTAGCGCCGATGCTAGTACCTCATTTACTTCTTCCAGATCTTCCTCAGCATCTTCTTCCTCTTCGTTTGAATCTCCTTCCAGAGGATTGAAACTCTCCGATAAAGGGTTGTCCAATTTTAATTTTGGATTGGATGGTATTAATTTTCTCGCAACTTTTCTCGCGTTGTCGTCTCTGTCAAAATTGGATTTCCACATCAAAAGCTGTCGATCCGCTCCTCCGGATGTGAAGTATTCACCGGTTTTTGAAAACGCTATCGATGTGATTTCACCTCCGTGACCTTTCAGAGTGTAAATCGGACGACCTTCGAGTAAATCCAACACCTGAAAATGTACATAATTTATGAATTAGAAGCTGCAAATTTTCCGAAATTCCAACAAATAAAACAAAAGAAAATAAATCTACTAAAGCATTCAAAGTGAAACTTCTGAATTTAATGAAACATTATAAGCATTAAATTTTGATAAATAATTGTTAAACAAACCTTCATCGTTGAGTCTTCGGAAGCAGTTAGCATAAAGTTCCCATTCGGATGGAATTTTGCTTTATGAACTACACCAGTATGAATACTATAATGTTGATGTAATGACGCTGTTCTCAGATCGTATAATTTGACACAGCCTTCAGTATTTGCAGCGCCGATCGCTCCTCCACTAGGATGAAATTCTACATCCACGGCCGGTGCTATAGAAAAAAGAGATCACAAAATATTTTATAATTTAAATCACTTTTTTTTTCACTAAATATACTCTTTACATCTTTCTGGTAGAATTGAACTGGATTGACAAAAATAAAAGTTGCATATTTAGTATTTATGGATATACCTTTTATTTCGTTGAAGGTTCTCACACAACGACCACTAGCGACATCCCATAATTTAATCGTCTTATCGTCACTGCAGGAAACAATCAACCTCCCGTCTGGAGAATATTTAGCACATCTCACCCAATTTGTATGGTCCGTAAAGGAAAGGAGAAACCTTCTTCTGCATACCATCCATAGTTTAATGCTCTTATCGTCTGATGATGTCACGAGCTAGTTTATTTTAAGTTGTAATAGTTTAATTAAGTTTTAAAAAATTGATATTTGTAGAATTTCATGTACAAAATAACAAGAGTTATTTGTTAACTAGTATAATGTACATATAATTATAATAATCGAGGATTCAAGATAGTAGTTACCTTTTCACCATCAGGACTGAATTGTACAGATCGTACCGAACCCGAGTGAGTTCTAAAGTCCAAAGATTCACCTTGGATTTTAGGAACCCATATTCTTACAGATCGGTCCTTAGATGCAGTAGCTACAACTTCTCCGGATGGAGCATAATCGACATCCAATACGGTATCTTTGTGTGCAGAAAACTTGTAGGCTCTAACACTGTCGCTAAAGTTCCATACCATTAAACTCTTATCTAAACTAGACGATGCAATGTGTGTCGTATCGGGATGAAAACACAATCCTGTGATAGTGTCTTTATGACCCATAAAGTGTCTTTCGACTGAAGGATCGCATGCTGTCGAAGACGACATAGCTAAACTGAAACAAAATAAATTATCATAAATAAAGTTCACAAATGCCACTTATTCGATTCCTTAATAATAATAACCTTTTTTCTGATATATAACTGAAGAAAATTTCCCTTCTTGTTTTCCAAAACCGAAAATTTATTCCTCAAATTTCAATACAATAAATACAATAAAGTAGAGTTGAAAGTTTGAAACGTCATGAATATATATGTAGGAAAAAGTTCTCATGTCAGTAATTTCAAGTCATTTGATAAGTAACAAAAAAAAAAACATAAATAATTCGAGAAAATAAACTTCAGATTAACCGGACAAATAATAACCGTTTAAATTATATCAACGACTTTTTATATGTTTTGTTGTCAGCGGCAACTCGGCAAGCGGTACAACGTACAAACTACAAACTGCAAAGCGGTGTCGACTGTCGGATCGGAATTGCCGCCAATTAGGTTGGGTTAGGTACTTTTCGTTCCACCAAGGACCAACTACCAAGTGACGGCAGTTGTCTTGTACCACCAGTTGCTGGTACTCTGGTTCTACTGAACCTGAAGTGAGTACTGAGTTCCAGTGAGTTCTACCAGGTTATTCATTCAAAAACATGCCCCACACTTTAAAAACTTTTTTTATGCTCACTATTGCAGTAAGAAATGTATATTTAGATTCATCTAATCAATAAAATATATGTGCTGGATATAAAAGAAGTGAACTTAAAGTAAAAATTTGGATAGCAAATGTGAAGAAAAACATTTGAGATAAACTTCACTTTTGGATTCTGGAATTAATGTCACTTTTTTTATATCCTGCAATCTATAGTTAATTGATAAGATGTACTTGCTATGCATTCTTTACTATACTTACTATGAAAATGCGTAAAAGTTTAAAAATCTGGGTCTGTTTTTACAGGTTTATATTATAGCAATGTAAGCATGTTTTTGGAACTAGTAGTGAAACACCATGTAAACTGTAAAGGGATGTAAAGTCTAAAGGGTCTAAAGCTTACCAATTGTTTCTGAATTTTTTTAAATGTAGATTGCCGAGTGCAGAAAGAAAAACATTTTCCTGCAGCAATTTTTTTTAAAAATAAAAGGCCTTTGAAATAAAATGATACAAAAAGTATTTATAAAACTGCAATAGGGTTGAATTATATCTTTATTTGGAAGATACATAATATCCATAAGATAGTCGGAACATAACTGTAGGCAGAGGTGATTAAAAAAAAAACGAAATACATTGAGTAGTTTTGATAGTTCGTTTGGTGGTGAGCGTGATTTTTGGCGGCATACTCTAGATACACCATATCGCTGGAATCGAAAGAAAATTGTTCATTCGAATCGACTTACATGCTAAAGCTTTGCATTCACGCTTCCTCGCAATAAAAAATAATCTTTTCTCTTAGTTTCTTTTTCCTGCTATCAAAGGAAAATCAGGTAATGTTTATTTTGCAAACTTTACTTTTCAATAACACACTTGAATCTCTGTCGTTTTGTCAAGATTACTCATAATTCTAAAGAATTTCGAATTAACTCGAAAACAGAGAGGGAGCGATAATATTAATTAAAATAAAATAAAAAAAAACTAGTATAAACATTTGAACTACCAAGTCTCACATGCAAGGTCGTCGATTCGTAAATAACACTGCGTTTTTGATGAATCTCAGTGACAACTGGAGACCATCGAGAATAACATACAAAGTAATTGAAAAATCATGAAAAAAGCATTGTGCTCTAATATCTCGTTTCTGTTAAATATTAAAAAGAAATTCTCTAGAACGATGCGTCGCAAGACGAAGAGAGGCCGGTGCCTGGTTGCCTACTCTTAACATTTATTAAATACATTTCTGTGTGTTTGTTTGAAATGCGCTTAAGTTCTTATCTTCTCTTTTTTTGTATTTTTTTAATAATAAAATTACTTTTTCTAATCTTTGTCGATCAGCTGTTGTTGCCCTGTGAAAACTGCCTTCTGTCACAACACAATAATACTTGCGTGGTGTATTGACATTTCTGTTTTTAGCCGATCTGATAAGTTAACGTTGTCATTCTTCGTCGTTTTCTCGATACTGTGAGTAGCTTTGATTTGAATTCAAACGCTAATTAATTCTTTTCAATGCCCTAGTCATGAAACGTCCAAAGCCCTAAGATGCAAGTTTTGAGCGATCATTCGCGTCAAAACCAATTGGATCAAGTTATGTAAAGCGTGATTAAGTAAACTATTACTCTTCAGAAAGAGAATTAATTTCTTACTTATATCACAATTAATACAAATCACTTTACATCTATTAATCTTTAAGGCGTTACATCATATTTTCATTGTTTTTTAAATAAGTTTTCATCTTTCCATCTTTTTTACAAACACACAGCTTAAAGACTTTGACTTTTCAGAAGTAGGAGGATTGAACTTAATCGCATGCGTCCATATGAAGTTACGATTGTTATACTAGGGTGCATTCTTTGAGTAACTACCACGGTTGCTACCCCTTTGATTTCCACGATACTGTCCACGGCCTCCCCTGTCCGCACCACGCTCACCCCCTCTGGTTCCACCACTGGGGGCACCTGTTCCCCTCTTGAAGCCGCCACCAGTTCCACCATTTCCTTCGTTCCAATTATTCCGTTGGTGGAAACCGTTCTGCTGATAGTTGCTGCTTTCGTTTCGGTAATACGATCCTTTAGATAATAATAATATTGGTTGTTAATATTTAGTTAGGGTGTGCACAAATCTCAAAACATATCACAAAAATAAGATATGACAAAATAATTTTGTACTTTTAGAATTAGTTTAGATGGCCAGAAGAAGAATGTTTACCTTGGCCGCCACCAGTACTGCTACGTCCATTTTGCTGGTAACCTCCCGTTCCACCTCCTCCAACTCGGCCTCGTCCGTTATAACCATTGGTATTGTTGCCACGTCTACCTCCTCTGCCTCTATTACCGCTTTCTTGATGAACTCCCCAACCCTGCTGATTAGATGGTTGCTGGTCTTGTGAAGAATCTTGCGACTGATCAGGCTGACTCCGTCTGCCTCTATTACCGCTTTGTTGATGAACTCCCCAAGCCTGCTGATTAGATGGTTGCTGGTCCTGTGAAGAATCTTGCGACTGATCAGGCTGACTCCGTCTGCCTCCTCTGCCTCTATTACTGCTTTCTTGATGAACTCCCCAACTCTGTTGATTAGATGGTTGCTGGCCCTGTGAAGAATCTTGCGACTGATCAGGTTGACTCCGTTTGCCTCCTCTGCCTCTATTACCACTTTCTTGATGAACTCCCCAAGCCTGCTGATTAGATGGTTGCTGGTCCGGTGAAGAATCTTGCGACTGATCAGGCTGACTCCAATCACCAGCACCTTCAGACATTTGTCCCCAATCAACGGGTGCATTTTTCTGATTGAGTTCACTTTCTCTAGGGGTCGGCTCTCCTTGATTCTGATCATTTTTGTCCTGAAATTAGGAAAATAATTTTGTAAGTTAAAATCATTACTTTTAAAAACTAAAGGATTTCTGTAAGAAACTTACCTCGGTGGCTTGGATTTGATTTTCTTGCTGATGTTGATCGTAGACCTGAGACTGCGTCTGAGTAATTTGGGAAAGCCCCTGAGGCTGTTGCTGATATCCTGTCGGATGTTGAGGACTATATTGCATATTTGGTTGTTGGTGAGAAGGTGGCATAGGAATTGGGGGAGGGGGGTTTGGATTCGCAAAACCCGGAATGTGCGACATGTCCGGTGGTGGTGTTTGATGTTGATACATCACAGTCTGCGGCACTACAGGAGGAGTATTAAAGTTCTGATTGGTAAATGTTTGAGTAGGAATGGGTGCATTTACGGTAAAAGGAATGTGAGTAACGATAGGGGTTTGTGCAGTCACGTCGGGTGAATCTAGCTCAGAATCCTGGAGAAAAAAGAAATTCGGCGTACCGATGACATCGTTCAGCTTCGGTGCTTGAGCCTGCTGCTGAACTGGGGGCTGCTGCTGAACCTGAGGTGGTGCAACGAAACTTCCAGCGTTTGCATAGTAAGAAGAGTCCACAGCAGGTGCTGCATGAGGAATGGGTTGGCCAACGACGGGAATCTGCCCGGAAACTGAAGCAGTGCCAGAGACAACAGGATGAGGATTGATTTGGACGTAGTTAGGAATAGGGACCGTTGAATCGGCAGGTGGAATGTGTCTATCGCCATTGTTGAACTCATTATTTGCCTGGTCCGGTACCTGTGCGTCAATCTGAACCTCAGCCACTACCTCGGTCACCTATTTCAAAAAACGAATTTAGGTAAGAAATATTAAAATAAAAAAATATCTTTCCATGTAAAAATAAAATGATTTATTACTTACTTCTGTTTCTACAACTTCAGATTCCTGAGCCTTGTCGAAATAGTTGCATTGAGTGATAGACGTAATCAGTTCCTTGAGTTTATTGTAAGACGTTCCTTCTTCAAATTCTCGCTGCTTGCCCTCTATTATTGCAACAAAGTGCTCAGCAATTTTCTGTGCTTGTTCACCAACTAGAGTCGAAGTACTGTTATCTCGCCTGTGGGTGATCGTCACTTCGTTGTACAAATTATCGAGTATTTTAAGGTCCGCTTCCGTCACCTTAACCGCTCCGTTCACACCAGCAAGAAAGTCATCTCGTATGGAATCCGCACCCATGTTCATCAACGTATCCTGAATGAGTAAAACTTCTCGCACCTGAAAAGTGTTTGGATACGGTTTATAACCTTGTAATAAAATAGATAGATTTTAATACACAATTCTGGTTAAGGGTGAGAAACTTACCTTCGAAATGTCCTGTTGCATTCGCTCGAGCGCCTCCTTACGAGCGAGTTTTTTCTGCTGTTTGAGTGCATCATTCGCGATTTGTTGCGCTGACTTAAGCATATCTCGGGTAATGTCCAGCGTTTGTATAACCTCATCATATTTTGCCACTGCCTGTTTCTGATCTGCTTTCAGCTCCCCGCCGCTTTTCTCTACATCCTTGTAAGATTCTAATTTTCCCTAGAACACAGTTGTAAAAAAGAATGTTAAAAATCTGAAATTCTTTTGAAAATTAAGTTCAATTTTGGTATATAAATTTGAATGGTTTTGTACCATCGATTTCAAATCATATTTTATTTAAATATAAAAGGATACAAGTTTTAATGAGAAAGTTTTCGAAATATAAACACAATACAATTAAAAACCTTTTCAATACTATACTCAGATTTTTAACATTTATCCTCAAATACTTTCAAATTAAACACTGAATACAAAATCCAGACAATCCTTTTATTGAAATAAGTTGCCATCAACTCTGAAAGTGTGAGCGAACTCTCCAGAACAAAAAAATCTTGAAAAGGACTTGGATTTTAATTCCTTATTTTTAGTCAAGGAAAACGGAAAACAACGAAAGAAAGCCAAAAAAAAGTGAAACCACAAACATAAAACATGGAAAAAACTTAAGAACTACCATTTGTTTATTAACTCGCAGGAAATAGGGTTTGTAATTCCAGGAAAAGGGGGAAGAGGGGAGGATGCACTCAAAAGATAGAGGACAAGTTCCTCGGTGGAATGTCTCAAGCGTGAAATTGAATTTGAGGCGAGCATCTCCAAAATTAGAAGGACACATTATTCAGTTTCACAAAATGCAAATGCCGCTTCGTTCGACTGTCAGGTCTTCGAACGCGGTCGCGTAGAAAAAAAGACTTGCAGAAAAGCAACCGCCATGACGTCGGGTAGCGGCAGAGAGTTAGAAATGGCAACGAGCGAAAAATCAACTTTCAGAGGACATGAAAGAACGCTTGGTGATTCAATTCGATGAAAAACAAGCTACGCTACTGCACAAGATAATAAAATTCCTTAATTTTTACAAATTTCTGTGCATGAGCACATGGTTTACCGAAAGATGGCGGATCCCAGTGGAAGCCGCAGTTGACAGATAGGGAAACGCCGGATTTTTTAGTTTTTGGGATTAAATAGAATAATGACAATTACCTTGCGCTTCTCCAGATTCCGGATTTTGTGCTCGATTACAATAATCATCTGGCGAATAGGATCGACGGCCTCCGTAGAGGCCTGTTTCTCAAGTTTAGGGTTGGCAGAAGGCATCCTTCACGGGCAACAAACGCGAACTGGATTACTAACACGACTAAGCTTAAAGCTAGGTATTCGTAGGTAACTGTGGTACACACTGAACACACTACTTAACACTTAGAATATATGAATGAATGCGTGTGTACAGTGAATTACGTTGCCTACCAATCAGAAATCGAAGATGGCCGCGAGCGTCATTTCCGCCTGCGTGATTTCAAATCTTCAATATTTTGTCGGCTTAGTACTTCTTAATTATATGAGTATCAATAATTCATATTTAAAGCAGAATTTTTAGAAATTTTAAGATTGAATTAAAAGAAGAGATGACGTTCTCAGTAATAGGAAATAAATAGTGAGAAGAGCTCGAAACGGAACCCAAAGATTTGCAGAAACATTTGAATGGCATGTGACATGCGCTCTAAAGAGCAAAACATTTTTATCTCGAGCCTGCTATCATTTTTTTAGAAGTCACTTGTTTCATAATTTTTATGGGGGGACAGGGGGAGTATAAAGTAGGGTGCATTAAAATATAGTAGAATGGACGCCGAAATTTTCTGTCATAGGACACAGCTCTGTGGCTCTGGTCAATGATCTCATGGACGCTGGTACGCTTGAACCCTATAAGTATGTTTTCCAACTTACACAGGAGCAAAGCAGTTATTATGAATTACACAAACTTGAAACAGGCAACCCTCCAGTTAATAATTAATAGTTTTCAAAACAATGTAACTGAATGAATTACATAGTAAAGAAATTACAATTGATAATTACTATGTTAGAAATTTTGGACATTTGAAAAAGGTAAATGAATTTAAATGTTTAATTTATTATTATAAAACATTTTTCACAAATATTAGATTGCTTAAAACAATAACCATTAAAACCTAACAGTTGATTCTCATTGGATATAATTTTCTGAAATAATATAATATAATTTCTTATAATCCAAAGAAATTCCTTAGAAATTCTACACATTTCCTGCAATCTACAATAGAGCCTGAGGCTAATATAAAAACCTTGATACTTTCAAGAATTTACTCTGACTTACCAATCCCGTTTATCTTTCGCAATCATCTGATAATAAGAAAATCTTCTATAGATCCGTTCTTCAAAAAATTGTGTGGTCTCAAAGTCTAAAAAACGTTCTTGCCTTCCTTTTCTGTGTAGAAATTATTATATTATTTTTATTAGTGTACCTATATATATATATATATATAAATATATATATGTATAGGCATTATTAATTATTTGTCAGCCTCGAATAAGTCAGACAAAATATATATTTCTCATCACTTGTAGTTGTTCACATAAGCATTTCTTCTTTCTAACAAAAATTAATAGTTATTTTTATTAATAATATTGTAAATACCCCAAGAGATCAATTCTTTGCAAGCTTTTTGTAATATCCCTGCTGGAAGTAAACGTATTGAAACCTAATTCGTTTTAATCCGTCATCTATTTCATACATATCTGTTTGAATAATTATCTTATCCCCTTAAACTATCCATTTTATTCCTTCTGTATCCGTTTTTGTATAGTACTATTCGTTTCTATTTAAAAATCTAACATGATTGAAAAGAATGCAAAGTGTTCACTCAAACAGATACAAAATTTCTATCCGTTTACTTCCAACAGGGATAATTTATAATTAAAATTGATTGGGATTATTTTATTTTGATAGTATTCAGGAATATATGTACAAAATAATTTATTTGAATGCCAACAGAAAGAATGATACCAGAGAAAAAAATCATGCTGAGTTCGATTCATCGTTCGTGAGCAAGAAATTGCAATGATATCACAGGACGCTTTCTGAATGGAAAAAACAAATGTTTAACACATTTTAAAGGTGTATGGTGTCTACACATATATGGATTCTCCGGTTTTACCCTCTTCACACATAATGATTTCTTTAACCAAGGATGCCACCTCCATGCCCATTGGATTGGCAAAGATGATACTCTCACTTTTTTACTCGCCCGAGGTAATAAAAGTGACGAAAGGTGAAGATGCGAGTATAGTTTACATTTTCAAATCGAAAGGTACGCGTGTTTGACAAGATAGTGTTTTCGAGGGTTTCCTGGCTTTATCAGGATGCTGCGGCAATCAGTCTCTGCTCTTGTGCTTTGCACTACTCTATTTCTAGGATTCAACACGTGTGAGCGCTTTCATTAATTTTTAAAATTATTTTTCTTAAGAAACCATTTTTTTAATCTACATTATAATATATATTTTATAAACAGCTATATAATATTCATCAACCTTTCAAAACTAAACAATTTTAATTTTCTAAACGTGATATATTTAAAATTACATAAATTAAAAAGTAAATTATTCAAAGCAGAATCATACAATTTAAGAGGCGTGAACCAAGTTTTATTAAAGATTTGAATATTTTAGCTTAAGGGCATGTGGTAATATGATAAGAGCACAATTAGGTTCGCCAACTTTAGCTCGCAATAATAAAAATTAGTCGCTAAAATTTTTAGCGAAAAATATTTATTATTCCGAACGTTTTAAGTTGTCGAAACTAAATTTTCTCTTATTGTAAAGTAACATATGCCCTTAAAAGACTTGAAATTAAACAAATATCAAAAATCATGTATAAGATGTTCCAACTTAATAACAGCATAATAACAAAATTGATTATACCTATTTTCATGATTTATTTTGTTTTATGAAAACTATTTATTACCATGATTCAATAACGTATAAATGGAATAGAGTGATTGAATGATAATGAATTTCACAGAGATGATTGATACCCAAGATATAACATTATAATGAATATGCTCATTAAAAAATACCCTTCCACTATAAAATCTGGTTTACATGAAACTCACTACCAGTTAATATTTCATCTGGTTGAAATTCTAACTAATATAAATTAATTATTCGAACCACCCATGACGTAGCTAACATATGAAGTTGTTGTATTTACATAAACTTATCCTGTTGTTTTTAATGTAATATTTTTGTATAATCACTTCTAGTTGTAATCTCAAATTTTACAACTTTGCAAGTGTTTGCCCAAGTGCACAAAACCACTAACAGCAAATGAAGAATATGATGTTATGATAAAAGAACGCCACAAATTACAGAAGTTAATTTAGAAATCAGTTCTTGAGAAATAAGTTTTCTACATTTCGTGATTTTATATAGAAGCTAATTCTATTTTTTTTTTCTGTGACACACATTCAATAATTCACGAATGTTGAAAATATTTCTATTTTAAGACTAGAATATTCCTATTTCTATTCATTACAATTTTTGGATAGTTCCAAAGGCAATATCTTGCGAGATGACACTTTTACCACTCAGGTTCATGACATTAAGAGTTGAGATTACATAAGTGGAATAATGTTAATGAATGCTGTAACTTTCTAGAGGTCAGACTTAAAGAAGATTTTTGCTTTCCTGGCTACGAGTAAAAGCGTCTGACACAAAACGCATTATGATTGCTTGCCGTGAACGATTTCCAGCCTTCACCTTGAAATAGCCAAACCTGCTTCTTTCTACAGATATTATTTCATTTAATTATCATAAGAAATATCTATAATCCGTAGATAAAAATTCATGAGAAACAGTTTAAATCTGAAAGAATCGAAGGGCATTCGTATGCTTAAGAATATTATTTGAGGATACTGCCAGCATTGCCATGTCGACGATTAATCAAAATTCTCTAACGAGTGTTGCACTGTTGTTATTATTGCTCCCAGGAAGATTCACACTTCCTCATTGTTTAAACATTCCATTATGATGCAATATCCTTATTGTTTCAAATTATAATTACTATTTCTTTCATTTAAGGTGGAGGTCAATTCCAAAGGACATTCTCGACTTCCAATCGAGGACAATCCCAATTTGGAGCGCAATCTCAATTTGGAAGCCAGTCACAATTCCAAGCGCAGTCCGGAAAACAATTGCAGTCCCAGTTTGGAAACAATCGAGTAGAACAAAGTCGTAATCTTCAAGCATCAAAATCTGCAGTGTCTTGTCCAGAAAAAAATGGACGATTCCCGATTCCTTCGCAATGCGATGCCTACATAGAATGCATCGATGGGGTTGGCGAAGAGAAACTCTGTCCAGAGGGATTGTTGTTCAATCCTAATGTCAGATTTAATTATCCTTGCGGTTATCCTATCGACGTTGATTGCCTGGGAAGATCCAGCCTTCGTAAGTTAGCAAAATATTTTCATTTTATTTATCAAATCTATCTTCAAAAGTTCATGGAATCATTTTTGAAATGTATTTCAGAACCAGCACAACCAACCAAAGACTGTCCACATCAATTTGGTTACTTCAAAGTTGGTGACCAACAGAATTGTGGTAAATTCATGAACTGTGCAGATGGTGTTGGATACGTGTTTGACTGCCCAGAAGGTCTGGCTTATAATTCCGAAACTTATCGCTGTGATTGGCCAGATCAGGTATCAGATTGTGATGCCGAAGGTAAGATATTATTTCTAAATGAAAGCACTTACAACATTTAAAACGATAATCATTTAAGTGATGAACTTTGAAAGCCGTAGAGTCCAAACGAATTCATTTAAATTAAATTAATTAATGTTAACTGTCAAGTTTAACTAATCCAATTTTGTAAACGTATTTTCTATACAGCTTTTCTTGGATTTAGCTGTCCAAGTGCTAAGGAAAATAATTTTGTGACTGGAGCACTAAGTTTCTACAGAAGTCCATCAGATTGTCAACGTTATTATGTCTGTGTAAATGGACGTCCACGACTTCAAAATTGCGGCGAAGGAAACGCATTCAACGAACTTATAAATACTTGTGATGCCGCTGAAAATGTCACTGGATGGTCAGCCTCTTTACTAGTTCTCATCTTTTGAAAATACAGCTTAAAAATAGCTTCCGTAAATAAAATGTAATTTTTATTTTAGCGCAACTGGCTTTGAACAACGAGTCCCAACGAGTTTCAATAACGGCTTTCAACAACGTTCTTCAGGTACCATCCAACAACAACAAGGTGGAGCAAAATCTAGAACACGATTCGGAGGATTCTAAACTTCAATTAAAATTCAAACACTTTTCTAAGAAAACTGTATTTTTTTAAAAATACAAAATATGGTTTTATATCTGTGGTCGTCAAATTTCTTTTCCATATAAAAAGAGCCATTAATCAGCTAATAACTTACTTTTATTATTGTCTTTATCGTAACTACGATCTTGTATAATAAATACAATATTAATAACCTTTTCTATCACAATTAAAACTTTTTTTTCATGATGGAAAGTTCTCTCACCTAATTTATATTTGTCCGCATGGCAATCAATCGTTCAATCCAGGAATTATTTCACATTTTTATATCACAAGGGGATTGAATAAAATGATTAAACGCTAGTAATTAGCTTTTCAAAAATGCATCAAAGTCCGCTAAGTCCGTTTCCAGCACAATATCATCTAAAGACGGTCCTTCGGATGATCTGGAAACTTCTGAAAAAGAAACAGATTTTAGTCTTATGTATTTCTTTGTTCAGCTTTTAAGTTTGAACAGATGAAATATAATTTAAAAAATCAAATTTCTAAACATCAATACGTACTTGGAATAGAACCAGTTGCTTTGTATTGATTCAACTCTTCTTTAAAAGCCTCTTCAAAAGTTTTTTGCCTTTCTTGTAGCGTTTTTTGTTGCTTGAGCTCATGCTTTAATATTTTTTCAGAATGCTCACTCGCTAGTTTGGCTAAAAGTATAATTACAGTAAAAATAATATGAATATGTGTTTTAATCAAAATATTTTTCCACTACGATTAAGAAAATTATTATTCTTTATAATTACCTCGAGCATAATTTAATTCTGTAGCTTTATTTTCCTTGTAGAGAGTCAACTGAAATCTGTGGTCCATTTTTCTGTTTTGCAGGTTCAACATTTCGTTTAAATCTTCAAGTTCGAGAAGTGCATGTTCAACCTCTTCAAACATTTCATGTAATGTTCCTGTGGCATAATGAAATTGAAAAATTGAAAGAGAATTCATTTTAACTATCAGAAAGGAAAAAAGAAGGAATAAAGAAATGTGTTCATACCGATTTGATCCGTAAGATTTTTTATTGTGTTATCAACTTTTGGTAAAACCGCTAACGTGCTATTTAGACAGAATATGTTTTTCCACTCGTGTTCTAATTTTTGGTGAATCGCAGTAATAAGAGAATCCACGTCTTGAGCATTTCTTGCATTTTCTTCTGTCAACTCATGCAACTCGTTCCACTGTAATTGATATCGATGAAGAATATCTGCCCCTGCGTTATAATTTACATTTCTAAGATTTGCAAGGTTTTTAGGCTTCGCAGATTCCGATATTGTAAAACCTCGAATGCTGAAAAACAGAAGAACACTTCAATTTCAAATAAAAGTAAACATTTTACTGACTCTTTTTTTTGTATTATTTTTTATATAAAACAAAATGAATGAAACGTAAACAAACCTAGCAGATATTCCTTCCTGAACAGAATGAAATTTATCACGTAGTGTTCCAAACATGATTGCTAAAAAAATGTACTCGACTCACATAATCCTCGATAGTTGTCACCACAATTTATATATTTCTAGCTTCATAAAGAACAAATATTTCAACTTATTGTTCCAAACGTCAAGAATGGTCAAAGCGGTCAAAGCATAAGAATGAGGTTAATAGATAATGATAACGATGATAACGACCATTCGACAGAAATCAGTTAGTTCAAAATATTCATTTTAAGACTGTAACTGATATAAATATCATAATTGTTAATTAATTTCTATACATTCAATCAAAACTATTGTATGCGATGAGTTTGACGTTTGCTAGTATGAATATATCATTACTATATTTATTACGCCATTTGCACTTTACAATAGGTATACCTATATATACTGTATTTTGACTCACTATTGCCCTATCACGCACTGTATACACGGTATACACTATATGCACATTATATGCACTATATCTGACTATATATATGCAGACAAAACATGCTGAAGTCGAGTTTACAATAAAATACAAACAAATTGAACTTTACGGCATTTACGGTTTGGCAGATGACGGCATAACACCAAGCATTTTCATTGGATAGTTTTAAATTTCAATATACCATTCGAGAGTCGCAATTGGTTGATAGGTTTTTGAACTTCTCGTCACGCAACGCGCTTATATTTTGCGGGAAATTCAAATTCAAATTTATGTTTGTCTTACATCTAATAAACCTTTTCGCTATTTTAAATTTACTATTGTAAATTGTACAATTTAAAACTGTCTTAAAGCCATGCATTAGTTATACGATTCTCAGCTTACCGGTTTTCATTTTTTCAAGCCTCTCACTTGAAAATAAATAAAGAAAATGAATTTTTATAGCCAGCAGATAAACGTTCCTTATCATATTCTTTACATTTCTCTGGTACGAAATGATGCGTTAAAACTTGAAATATGTTTCTCAACACAAAGTCAAGTGACTTACACAAGGCCTTTAAACAGTTTACTGAAATACTGTCTCATTTTGAAGGCCCTAGAAATTATATTTGAAAGTTATGGAAACTTAAAGTTACAATTTACTACAACACTGGTGTAGACTGTAGATGCTGAAAAATTTTAGACTATGAAATTAGCTAAGAATTCATTTTGAGTTTGCTATCCTTTCCTCACTTGTTTAATTTGTTCTGTCATTTCAATCGGAAAACGTTGCCCGGAAAGCTTTATTTTATGAGCAGTTCTTGTAATTCAAAATAAGTCAGTCAATAGTTAATAGTTAATTTAAATATTTAATTTATAAAAAAATGTGTATTTCATAATTCTAAAACTTAAGCTTGATTACTTGTTCCTAGAAATACATTCTATGATGTTTAGATAATGATATCTTCAGTTTCGTCTCATGATGACGATCTTTTAAGCAGCGCCTACGCAAATATCAGTTTAATTGCTGATAAAACTTGGGCCTACGATTCGGAAGATCCGTATCGGAAGCTGAACCAATCCCTGTGGGTTGAGGTAGGACTTCCCATTTATTTTATGGGGTGAGTTAATTAAGTAAAGTCTGTAAGCAGATTAACAAGGGTCTCATAAAAAATAATTTTTGAGATCTAAATTAAACTGAGGAGAGCTTTTCTATTTACAGATTTGCAAGCTTAATGTGCAGTATTCTGAAAATGCAAACCGCAAGATGAAACGAGTACGTGACGTTATTCCTGGATCGAGATTGGCTCTATATGGCAATTTCGAGTATGACGAAGAGAGAGAAAAAAGTTACAAATCTATGGAGAATTTCCGCGTTGAACATGGCGTGGCGGCTCGAAAAATGAGGGTTCCACAACCTTGGATACCTCAAGAAGTTGAAGAGTGCTTCACCCGGTTAAGTGGACAAATCTCTGCACCCAGACATGATGAACAGTGAGTGTCCTAAAACAATTAAATACATTTTTATTTTTGCAGGCTCCATTTCTACAATTTTTAAAGTTAAAACGTTTTCTTTTCATTTTCTGAAGAAATGATTCCTCTATTCCAGATGAACATGCTTATAAAATACTTAAATATCTGAAGAAGTCAAATGAAATTGAAATAAAAGATTGATATATTTTAAAATAAAGTAAAAATGGTCTATCATTTTAAAAATATTTTTAGAAAAAGAAAACGATGTATCTAAAAAATTAAAACATTTATTGAGAAAGTATTTTAAATGCAAGTTCGTCTCGATCTGAATTTGTGAAAAAATTGTACATCTTTCATAATTTGATATCCATTATGGTTACCAAGCTTTGTCTTAAGAACAACACAAGACGGAAGAATGAAAAATAATGGACTCGGCACTATAGTCAAGGAAAAGGAAGGAGATTTGATAAAAGTGAAAAATTATAATGGAGCAGAAAATCATAAGGGGAAGGACTCTTCAGAACGATTTTATAATTTGAATAAGGGTAAGCTTTCACTATATTATATAAGTACATATTATAATCGTAATCGATTTTGTATTTGCGAAAGCGTTTTCAGAAAACGAATTTTAAAATATATACGTTGCAGGACATTAATTTATTCACTTTTGAACTAAACTTAAATTTATTTTTAGAAAAGTTTCTCAAAAACGTATACTAGAAACTTTTCAGCGTGTAACTTAGTGAAATTTTCACACAAACTGATATAAATTTTGTTTAATACAATTTTTTTTAACTCTAAGGCCTAAAAACCAAAAGACAGAATCGGGTTTCTAATAAAAATTCTTTATCTATTCGAATCCAAATAAATTACTCTAATCTTTTTCGACTCCTTAATTATATAAATGCAATTTCAAATAATCAATATTTAGAACCAAGCTTCAATCATACTCCTTCCAATGTCGATTACGATAAATTTGTCCCACTTCGTTACACTATCGAAAACCTGGAGGAAATGGAATTACAATTTCGCATCACCTCTGATATGGTCCACAATTTATGGAGTCAGGTGCCATTTCCAGAAACGTCTCCCTATCCTACGCATCAGGTGCAACCGCAACGTCCCATGCAACCTCCAGAACTGGTGCACTTGCAACTTAGCCAAAAGCCTAAAAAATTGCAAAACAATCAAGAATTTCGTTTTTACAACTGTCCGAGTCAGCAAACTTTTATCAAAGTTAGACACTACTTTCCTGCCGCTAATCAGGCTATTGGCATAATTCGAGGACCTCCTTTGCCTATTTTGAGTCCCGAAGTTCCTGAATTTTATCCAAAAAGATGTGCGACTCCTTTCAACGAATACGATGAACGAGGGGTGCCTTTAAAATATTTTCCCTCGTCTTCTGAGGAAGTGTTTCCCTATAACAGGAGACCGGCTGCAAGCCTTGGACCAACATTTCAAGTATTTTATTTCGTTCTGGAAAATGTAATATCAAAATGAAAAGTGCTCTAATTTTCTAACAAAAATTATATATTATTCCAGGCTGCGAGTATACCAATCCTACCTCACCCAGCAATAAATACCATAATTCAACCTCACCAGTGGTTCCACCGAGTAGGTATGCCTCTGCAATTACAGGCACCAATTTGTACACCACCTCAGGCAATGTGTGCCACAATTCAACCAATTTGTCCAACTGTTATCCAACGTCCAATTCAATTGACTGAAAAAACGATACCTCCGAATCACTCAGGCGTAGCCCCTATTCCCGTCTACCAGCGACCCCTAGAATTATATCAAGAGCATCCACAACGTCGGAAAAATCAAGGAGTGGATTTTAATAATCTAATTCTCCTAACAAAAAGCGCTATGAAAACAAGAAAGACTCAATCGAAAGTTCCCCAGATAAATTCAAACTATATAAATTTGAAATCAAATTCAAATATTCTCTGGCCCGATAAAAGAAGAAAGGGAAAATACTCGAGAGATTTTGTTTCCCTATTCCCAAATTTTGAGGATAAATGCTTATGTTTACAAACGAAGAGTTCTGAGCAAGACAGTTCCTATAAATTTGGAAAGGCTGTTTTCGTAAATGAAGGTGAAACTAATAAAAGTCACAAAAGGCGACTTTATAGAGATGTTTTGACGAATTCTCCATCGACCACATCGATTGATTGTGAGGTAGAAAATTCATTTGAGAAAACTTATGATGACCTCGAAAGACAAGCAATGGAGCAATATAGAACTTCTGAAGAATGCCTGGCTCTTCGCTATCAAGTATGTTGTACAAGTTACTTCAATTTCGAATATATATTGCTTTTTGTTTGGTATTTTGATAAAGGAATTTTACGCAGGACCTTGAACGCCAAGCTCTGGAGCAGTATAATCAGGATGAGAATTCCAGCTCCACCAATTTTCTAAAAATCGATTTCGTCAAGACTGACTATTCGAAGGGAAGCGACGATCAATCATCATTTTCAGAAAATAATTGTGTCAACAAAGAATGTCCAGAATTCGGTTGTTATAGTTCTGTTGAAGGAGTCTCATCTGCAAAAGAAAGAGGTAAAACTTTTTAAACTGTTGCAATAATGGTGAAAACAAAGATTTGGTCTTTTAAGAATAATTTGAAACCTTCTGAGTTCATTAGAACTTATAATTATATGAATATCGACGCAGTTAATCGACAG
>JAUESI010000010.1:12830817-12844168 GCA_032275145.1 Synergus laeviventris | reverse complement strand
ACAGTTAATTTATAGTTAATTTATAGTTAATCTATGGTTAAAAAATGAATATCTTTGCAAGGTATCCTTCATCAATCCAAAATCACTATTTCAAAGCCAGACGGAAAATTCGATTCGAGTAATCTTCACAATTACAGTAGCCATACAAGTATTCGCTCTGGAGTAATTGCGAAAAGTCCGATGACTTTAAATCGCAATATAAATGAAGATTGGAAGCATACATCTAAAGTGGCATCAGGGGATGTAGTCGATGAAATTGGTATGACTCTTTTTTATTGGTTTACATTTTTCAGTAATACTTTCTTTTTAGGTTTTAATTTTAGAAGAATTTAAACAATAAAAGTCTTATACCATGCACAGCGGAACAAAAAAAGGTGCCTCTGAAAAAATCAATTTTTAGAGGACGGATGAAATTTAAAAAAAATACCAAAGTCAGCTCTCACAATAAATCTTCTCAGTCATATATAAGGTTACGAGTTAAAAATTAATTTTCCTGTACCTTTTCAATGACAACTAGCAATCGTTTCAATATTTAATTTAATGATTAATTAGACTTTTGGGAAGTATAAATTATACATAGTTCAGTGTAAGGCCATGTGTCATTTATCATAAAAGCAATTTAGTTTGAAAATTAAATTTAATACAACAAGGTTGAAACAGTCTCAGAATTAAAAATTAAAATCTACAAAATAAATCTATAAAAAATACAAAAATATCCTCTTTCAGAGAGAATATAATTTAAGAAGTTACGAGTTTAGTTTATATAACATCTATTTGTGAGCAACCTAATAAATAACGAATGTCCTCTTCATTTTTAAGGGTCCCTAAAAAGGCCGCTAATACTGATATCTACTATGAAGAAAAGGCCTGAGGCAAATTTCATAAAGACTTCTGATTTGAAGTCATCATGTACGCGTTCTATGCCAATTATGTGCCACATGCCAACCATGTTGCAAATTGGAGGAGGGGATGAAAAGATAACATACCAAACTTCACCAGATTCTCTTCAAACTCAGCCATTTCCCCCCAATGAACCACTAACCAACGGTTCTTCGAATTCTGTGGGTTTTAACCACACCTTTTCTTCGCAGAAGGAAGATAAACCATTCTCAAAATTGGATTTTGAAGTGAAGAATCAAAGTGAATTGAACCTTTTATCTTCCGAGTTACAACTACTAACTATAGCAAGTAGTTTGGAGGAACATCACTTTACTGAAAAATATTTTTCACTGAAAATAGGAGAGCACCTAAAACAACTAAAACAAAGAAGCTCCTCGGATGAAAAGCAGGTTGAAGACAGTTTCGAATGTTGCTTGAAACGATTATTATGGATCTGCATCTGCAGTGATCCTAGAATTTTTCCCACTTTTGAAAATAGTTACCTAGATAATTTCAAGGTCGAAATAACTATACTGGAAAAGTGGATAGAATCGAAGGAAGAGGTAACTAAATTGTCTTTGGAAACTGTGAACCTTTTGAGGAGAAATCGTTGGTACGAAAGTGTTACCACTGAGTATTTTGAGAAGCTTCCAAATTTATTGAAGAGAGCGTGTGTGATTCTAACAAAAATAAAAAACAATTATCACGTCGAATTTGAAATGCCTTTGTTGCAGCTCTTGCAATGGGAGGAGAATCGCAACGAAGAAAATATAAATGCGGATAATTCTGTTGATTGCACTGTTCTTAAAAAAATCAACTCAAACCCTAGGGATAAGATATAGATTGGGCTGTAAAATGTAAACGTTCTTTTTGTGATTCTTATATATTAATATATTGTGTAAGCGTTTATTGTGATATTCTTGATTTAAGAGGCAGTAATTATTGGCGTACGCCTTATACCACAAAGCTGTTATAGAAATCTTTGTTTATTCAACTTCAATTGTATTTCAATTTCCATACTAAATACTCCTGCACTTATTGATTCATTATTTCATAATTTAATAAACCATCATGTCGATCATGCAGAAAATTTGATTTATTCTGAAAAAATATTTTCAAGCAGATAGGTCAAAGAGCTGGTGTTCAAAAACTTTGTTAAAGCACATCATTTGCACTTCGCAAAAGAAAAAAAAGGAAAAGAACATAATTAGATGCTAAAGTATATTTAGCTACAAGTTTGTAGTGCATTTATTATGCCTGATACAAAATATTGCCAGGGTTATATCGCTAAGTCAATGAAGAACATGACTCACTCAGCTAGTCTGGTAGTTGAAGCAATTTTTTAAAATAAAATGTTATCATTGTCAAATCAACAATTTCCTTATGCGATTTGGCAACAGCGTTGGCGTAGTGCCGTAGTCACTAATCTCGAGATTCTCGCGAGCTCGAGTAACTGTGACTATAAAAGACTATATAGGTGTAGAGCAAACTGCAAAACCAAGCAAAATCCGCAAGTGTGGCACAACCGTATAGCCTACAATACGTTGCCTAGCAACTATAGCAGAACCGACGAGGTCAGCAAAGCAATTAAGCACACAGCAAGCCTCAATCTCAAGTTCTCCCTTCCGCCTTTGTGTTTCATCTGCAAACATCTGCCAACCCAACACACAAGTCGCTACAATATATGTGAAAAAAACCTTCTGCCATCTACCAAGCATTACACAGCCCACATCCAAACAAAGAAAACAGAGCCAACGATATGCTCAAAATCTCAAACGTAATCTTTGAGGTATCCTCAGATACTCGCGTATCGTAAACGACGTCGCATGTAACATCGTAAATGAAGTCGTATAGGACATCATTATTTTCAATAGGGTATATATAACCTTGGAATTAAATATGCGTGTACAATTTTCTGTAGTCAGCATTATTATTATAGTTTTGTGCTGACAAGTCACTATCGTGTTACGTAATCCTATAGCTATGTGTTATATGTATGAGGTTGACATGTGGCCCTCCAATTATAAACTTAGAACACGCTCAAGCCAAGTTCTGAATCGCAAAGCATATCCGGAGTCCGGAGAAAAGCTTAAACGGGTTGAGCTTTGCCAGATGGGTCACATATAGGCATTCACACTATAGCCAGCTATAGCGTTGCAGCAATAGAAACTAATGGCTTTCAACGCAAGCGCTTGGAAATTTCCACTCGTTTTTCCGATATCATACTTTCACATCACAGCTGCATACCACCTTCTGGTTCTGATGTTACGGGACATGGGTACCCTGCTAAGGACAACCCAAGCCACGCCCCTGTGCTCGTTGATAGTCGTTCCAAAACCCCAGGCTAGCGCTCGGATTTCAGGGAAATAACGGAACAAGAAATATAAGCGCTGTCAGCCTTCCGTGACGAGTGGAACAAACCACTATAATTAAGCTCAATACGAACATGGGTAGGGGTTCAAGTTATATTATTCCCACTGAGAATCGAGAATTCAAACTCGTTTTGAAACTTGTCTCGTTCCAGTTCTGCCATTGCGTCATTGAGTATAGATATGCATTATAAAATGGAATCATTACGTTGGAACGGTTATATACATATATACTCCTCTCATAAATTTTACGTTCCTGCATAAAACTCCGGAGCAAAGTACATTACCGAGAATCGTAGGGTGGACGAGCCCATTACTTTTATAGGTATTTCATAGTACAGAGATATCAGTCTAATGGATAAAATAATTCTTGGCTCTAGAAATTTGCATTTCCTAGAATAAGGCAAAAGGCATTGAAAACTTCAGTGACTACAATAGTATTAATCCAACTGGTTGCGTCAGCTTTAAGATTCTTGTTTTAGTTAGTGACGCCTCCACCAGGTGGCGAGCATTTCTTAGAAATTACATCATAACTGCTTCGATTTTGAGTTCAAGATTTTCCTATTGTAGAATAGTTACTTCCAATGGATTAGCGAGATCTTCACTTAAATTGTTTCTATAATTTCTGATTATTTTTTAACTATTAAATTGGAAACACTTTCCACATAAATTCCTTGAGGCCCTCCTTTCACGCAGGAATGCTCCAAAAAAAAGATAGTAGAGATATATTCTACAAAATAACTCAGGTAATTCAATTCTAAAATATCATCCTATAGAATTAAGGATTCCTGAATTTAATGGTTGAGTGGGGGGAGGAGGGGAACTATTCCCATAAGAATAATAAAAAAGGGGCAGAGATGAAGAGTGCTGAAGCAGGAAACTGTCAAGGATAAATAGAAGAAACTATAGGCTTAGCCTATACCCATCCCACCAGAAAATAAAGTTTGCAGCTGCACGATTACTGTATTGTATAGCGCGTTGTATTTAGTGAGCGTAACTTGAACCAGACTTGTCAGACGTGAGTCGAGTTTAGAAAGCTGTGGGCAACTGGCTGGGAATCCGGGTAGAGGAGGGGGAGGAGGGGTTGCATGGCAGGTCAACGTCCTTTGTAGTTGCTTCCCGTCCCTGACTGTTACATTCTGCCCCTTTTCCCGACTCCCCTCGAGTAATCTTCCTTTTCAGAACGATGATTGGATCTCCTACACCAAGCCAGACTCTCTACATATTTGTGTTCCAAGTAGTGGAGGGAACAAAATCGATAATCAAGTCCTCGTCGCAATAGAAGCTCCAACCGACTGGAATCTAATTAACCAATTGGTTGGACGTAATTTATTACGCGCTGACGTTTGTAGTACCATCACCAAATATCCATACTTGACGGATTATATACAATTCAACGTGATCTGAAATCCGTTGTGTATACGGAAAATGGATAATAGGACATTATAGCTGCGCAATATAAGTTGGTATAAGACATAAGTAGACAGTTCTAATCTGAAGATTATTTTTCAGGACGATGGGAAGGTGACTCAGTGGGATTATTGAGAAGTAGGAAGAGACTTGAGGGGGAAGTTATCCGAGAATTTCGGACCGGGATTTCACCCCTCGACCTCGTACAAATATAAAATTTTCTAGACTCGGAACAGCCCATTTGGGGGGACCAACGTTGCAGTATCACGATCAATAGTTGCTCGTTCGGCTGGCTTCGACGGGTTCCGTCAAGTTCCCTCACCATCCACACCCAACAACGCCAACCATTGCGCACCATCACCAAAGCTGTCGGAACTAGGCAGCTTTTCTAGCAATGGAAGCCGATGCCAGGAGAAAGGTACGCTTGCAGGAAGCACTTTTTCAAAGTGACTAATCGCTTAATAATAGGAGCTACGCCCCAGCGCCCCACTGACATCACTACTTTAAGTAATCTTTCAAGAAATTGTCGATGCAATCTTCCCAGCACCAAAACGAGTCAAATTTTATGATTTCTTGAATCACCTTCTCCTTGAATATTTGACATTCATAGGGCTGCCAATTTTATGGTTAGAGTACAAAAGTCGTGGATTTGACACCGTTCAACTGAGGAACCTGATACTACATTTTGCTAGCGTCATCATAAATTCCATATTCAAACAACAAAACAATGCAAATTTATGGTTAGCAATAAGATAACCGAGAGAAAGGGAAGATAACGTAATATTGGTTGAGGGATTGTGGGTCAGGCCAGAGCAGTTCAGTAATGTAGTTTTGCGAAATATAGCTGGAAGTGGTTGTGTAGTCAGTAGGCCTTGTAGGATACAGCCAGATATAGCTTGGTGGTTATAACCAATGCAGCGTTGGTTATTATATGATGACAGTGGCAATTGGACAGTTGGAGGTGGCATTTTTCCATAGGGAATTGTTTGGAACGAATCCGAATGTCGCGGGGACGGTGGGAGAGTTGCTTCGGTCAGGAGAGCGCAAGCGTGTTGCATACTGGTAGATTACTGGTGCCCCACCACTAACCATGCAGAGATCATGTTGACTTTAATTTCAATTTGGGTCCCTCCTCGCCACTTCCCCTTGTTGTGCTTGTTGGATTCCGTGCGAGACTTATACTATCGCACAGCATAGACGCTTCATAAATATCGCTTATAGCGTATAGCAGCATAGCATAGAATCCTACCAGCCTGAACTGAACCCTCAAATAGGGCCGAGAGGGGGAGGAGGAACTCGAGCTGGAGGCATCCTCAGAATGTTCCCGGCGCGCGCCACCCCGCGCGTCCTTTGGAAAACAACGCGTCTGTGAACACTGAACCCGTCGCCGGCGGAACGCATTTGAACAGTTCGGTACACGCTGACGCTGAGGTTGATTTCGCTGCAGCCTGAGAATTTCATCATAAGGAGACGCCATCTTGGCAATCTGTACAACAAGTATTAAGTTGAAATTAGTTCACCACCTAAAGCGTGGTACTTTGCACGTGACACTTACGCTCCACTTTTCGAAATGTACCTTGTCTGTGCCGCGCGCAGTGATGACATGAGATCCTAGTTCCAGTATTATCAGCTGACAACACTCGTCATTTGAATAGAAGAACCTGGCTTTGTTCTAAGAATTTATGGTTGAGCTGTTGTATCAAAAAGTTTTATGAAAAAAGAGTACATCAGGTGAGCACTTTATGGAAGGTGTTCTTATCCATTTAGCTTATAGTTACATGCAATTTCAATTTGTTGATAGTTTTTGCGATGTAGATATTGGCGCTCGTGATTGGATGTAAATTCAGATTCACTCCCAATCCCGTAAACTCGTGCAAGTACGAATGTCTCACCGAACCCGCTTTCTTTTTCAAATCTTCCCTGCGCCGGATATGCATATGGAGTTTAAAAATAAAAAAATCAAATGTCTTAAAGTGTGGTGCATTCCAATTAATTTTAAAAATTATCTTTGGAATTAGAAAGTTTTTAACGATCCTGTCGTCTATTTGGAAATATAGTATTCGAGTGGATACTCGGAAATTAACTCTGAAACTTGAGAATAAAAAATGTAAAAACAACAGTTAGTAAACAATAAATCATTATATATTTGTGCAAATAAAGTGACGTGTCAGGAGATTCAAATGTCGCAGTGAATGACAGTGTCATTAAGAGACAGACAGTCCTAATACTAATAAAAATTAAAAAATTTTCTTACATTAATTTTTTTCTGATTCTATAGGTTGAATCTAATTACCTCTCTGTGAGTGAAGTGTAATGATCAATCTTGCACGTGATTTTTTCTGAACCCTCGCATTGGTAAAGACAATGCTTGTAGGTATACATTATATTAATATCTTCTAACCAGTTTATTAAATTCATTTAGAAAGAAAATCTATATTCGAAATTGTTATTGCAGGTCAGAGATGAACAGTTCATTTAAGCACGATTTTGTTGGGTATGAATATTCTCCGGAAAGGAAATCTCAAGACGATGCCACATCAGAAAATCAGCAAGAATTAGGTATGTTGATTTAGTTGTAAACAAAACAAAAAGTTTCAACTTCTTTGGAGTAGTTGTACTTATTTAATAATGGTTAAATTTAGTAGACTTATTCAAGTGATATATGCTTATAATTCTGTATATTCAAAAAATATAATACGTAGTGCTGTTGATATCCTTCAGACTTGCTTCTTATTGGATATCAGAAAAATTATTTGAAATGAAATCATTCATGTTGAAATTATGTAGTCAATCTTTATGCATACATTGATCCAGATGAAGTTTCTTTTGAAAAACTTGTTTTCGTATGGATTATTATTTCTATCAACTAAAGTGCTATAATACTTGTCAATCTTAAACTTCTTCAAATGAATCATTCTTAGAATTAGTATAACTAAATTCAGAGTTAAACAATAACTGCTGGATTTTTAATTTGGCCTCTGCTCTCTGTCGAGATGGAAATCTTCTCAATGTTTCTGCTACTGACATGCAGAAATAATGATTGTCATCTGCTATAAAAGACTCTGTATGGTCCATTCTCGCGGCGAAATTATCTTCACCCTCCGATACGGTAACAAAATCTGTCATTTCATTATTTACTGGCGATTCCTAAAACAGAGGAAAACAATTGATTAACGAACAGTTAGTCAAATTGAAATGATCTAGCTTTTACTTAAATCTTTTAAACTTACCTCATACTCAACTACTCGAGACTTTTTAATCGGTGTTTCCATACTCTCGGTCTCTTTTTGTTTAACAATATGAGTCTCGCCAGTTCTGCTGTCGCATTCAAGGGCTACAAACCATTCTGTATTATCGGGTAAGTCTTCTGGTAGACTTAAAGATTCATCTTTCACGTTGTATTTCTCTCCTTTGGTCCTTCGTTTTCTTCTATGCACTATATGTTGCCATATGAACGACATGTTTTCCATTAACGGCCAATCGGTTTCCATTTGCTTTTGTTTTTCTCCTTTAACTACAGAGTTGCCTGAACTCAAGATTATTTTCTTTTCTCTCACGAATTTATCACGAAGACTTCGCCAACGACTTCGCGCATCTTTAGCTGTGTCAAAAATGATTTTACATTAGGATAAGTAGAAAATTTCATTCATAAATCAATAATTATTATTAGAGAAAACTATTAAGCAGATTTAAATCTAGTTGTGAAAAGGAACGATTAGAATTCTTTACATTTTTAAATGGATTCTTATTAAAATTAGCAACTTTTTTGGGGTCAAATATAGTGATGATAAACTTTCTAGTTTAGTAGTTTTGTATAAGAATGCTGTAATGAATAAAAAATTAAAGCAAGAAGTTTTCTCTCTTAATAGTTGAATTACCATTTATTAGGATCGATATGCATATTGTATAGATATTAAAACAATAAACTGATAACTATTACTATCAGGACAGCAGCTTTTGTTTATACCGTTGATACTATTATTGCAGAAATGTTCATTTTATTACAGTTACTTTATTGCTACTTTGTATAATTCCCTGTTAGTTATTATTTATCGCGTGTGTAACAAGTTACTTTTCAAGAAGTAACTGAGTAAACAAACACGAGGGATGTAGACATTTAAATGAAAACAACAAAAACCATAAAATCGCGCCTTTGTGGAAGACGCTACATCCGTTTCATCTTATAATTTATAGGTTATGTTCCTACTTACGAGTGTATGAGTTCTTGTTGCACAAAATTACCAAAAATTAACAAAAGTATGGAACTTACGTCTTGCGTTAAACTTTTCAGCGATCTCGATCCATGCTGCTTCTTTCGCTTCATCACAATTTCGATATCTGTTGTTGAAAAGTAATGGTCGTTTCTTCACTTCTTCAATTAATTCGACATCGTCAATAATCGACATTTTGCAGCAATTTTGATCCTACAATCTTATCTCTGCGTTTACGTAAACAAAGCTCAAACACTGAATCTCAAATAAAATTAACAAAATATTAACAACTTTTGCCCTTTTGTCGATGGATTTACGCTCGTTGCGTGCTTGCCGTGCTTGCGTCCTATGCCTATAACAGCCTATAATGGCGGTAATGGCTGGTAAAGGAGGTAATGGACAATGGTGGCAGATGGTGGCAGAGAAGCAGAGTCAGAGATGATCTGGCAGAGTTACAAAAACGGGCAAGGCAACCAATAGCGTCGCTTCAATCGATTAACCAATGGATACGTCACTGGACGAGTACGTCACTGACTCGCAGAATCAGAATCATGATTGTCGTTCGCGTTCCGTCATTATTTGCAAACGTAATATTTTGGTAATATATGTCTGTTTGTCTATATTTACGGAAGTACGCAAGTTGTGCTTTTGTTACAAGACGTAACTTTCAGCGGTTTAATTTGGGTAATTCGGAGTATTTTTGTTTCGAATATTCTCATTTGTTTTGGCTCATCTTTTGTTTCGACGTTTGTATGAGTGCGTGGAGTTTGTTCTTTACCAAGCAAAATGGTTTGCGGGATAATAAATTACAATTTATTGTATTTTGTGCACCCGAGAAGATTGTAAATCATTTCTAAGAAAACGTGACAAGCGACACCGGCACGCCGACATTTGTGTCACATGACGTGTATGTTCTTTTGGTTAGTTCAGGTTAAATTGACAAAACATTTTAAAGATTCGACAAAATATTTTCAAATTTAATTTTATTTCAGAGTTTTTTTTTGCGATAAAACTGCACGTTACGTCAGTAGAAATTGGGCTTTCAGTTTTACACTTTATTTCTTTAAACATAATTTTTAAAATGAATTTTCCTGGTTTTATTGTCGAGTTATATATATATATATATATATATATATATATACATATATACATGTGTGTATGTATGTATATACATAGTCCCTGTAAACGTAATTTGTGGTAATTTGTGAGTGGTCCCTATATTGGCTGATAAGCTTATTTGGGACATCATTTTCTCAATTTAACATTAATTATGACTAAATATTATACTTTTTCTTTAAGCTCAAATACACACCGAAGATCTCCTAATGAAGACTCAAAATGAATATAATATTGAAGGTAGACTCTATCTCTTTGAAAATTAAAAACAAGCGTTGTACCAGGTTATACTAACAACGGTTATACTAACATAAAAGACTCAAATTTACACTCCTGAAAAAGAAAGGAAAGGTTTTTTCAAAATTTTTGTTCAGCTAAAATTAAGACTGCGTTGTTTTCTTTTTGTTTGGCATATTTTTTACAAAACAACATAATATAACCTTTGTAAAAAGTACAGTCCTTTCAGTTCATAAATTTCTTAGGTTCTTAAAATTTAATCGTAGGTTATAATTGTCGTGACGAATTTCTTTGTGATTATAGGATTAATAATTGCTTTACAACAAAAAATTGATTTACTATTAATTTTAAAACCGACCTTTCTTAGAAAAATGATTGCTATTTTGAAGTCTGTAACTTAATTGCAGTATTTTTGTTGTAACCACTTTTGTTACTAACCTTTTCGAACAGTCATTCTTCAAAAATAACTGAGAATAAGAATCTCGTAATTTACAAAACCTGTTCTCTCTCTAACATATTATATATTTAAATATAATTTTTTTCGAACTTAGATTACTTATCATTTTAGAATATGAAAAAGGAATGGACGCGTAATCTGCTAAACATTTTATAGTTTTTGGCATACAAATATTGACTCTATAATTAATTTAAAATGGCAAATGTAATTATTCTTTTGGTGGTTTTATGTTTCTAGTAACTAGACGTAATGAAACAACTGCATCATTTGTATTCCTCAGTAAAAATGATAAATATTTTATTTTCAGATGAAAACTTAAGGACTGAGAGTCCTTTAAATGTCTTGGCACCCGACCTCCTGCATTGTGAAATTTGCGGTCAAGAGTTTCTAAAAAAGAAGGATTTGCGTTGTCACATTAATATTCATTTGGGGCAGCCTAGAGTTGTCCTTAGGAGGATTCCAAATCTGAAATCTGTAAAGAAAAAGCAACAGGATGAAAAGTACTGGCTCGATCCAGAGCAGAAGGGAACTTTAAAGTTAACGCTAAAAAAGCAGTGTAGTTCTGATTCTCTTAAACTCACCTTGAAGAAGTCTTCGATATCTGAGGACTTCAAAGTAATTAACAGCAACTTAGATTGTCCATCCAGTGATTATAGCGAGCAAGAGGTGGCAGGGTTTAGAGAAAATGATAATAAGAATAATATGGAAGTCGAAAAATCAGTCAACGAGCCGTTTGAAAACGTAATAATAAATCAGCAGGTATAGCTCATGATTCTCCATTTTTTTCAGACTTGTAAAACCAGTTTATCAACCAGAAATTTGCTAATTTAAAAAATATACTTTTCAGGACGATTATGATAACTCTAAATTCGATACGGAAACTCGAAATCCTTTGGAGGACACAGAAAGAATATCAATGGATACCAATGAGGGTGATTCTGGCGTAGGAAGTGATATGGCAAATCCCTCAGAAAGGGAAGATCAAAATATAGATGATTTGCAAGCGAGTGATCATTATGAAAATTCAGAAAAGGTAGTTACAGAAAGCGAAGATCCTGAAGAATCAGACGCTTTAGAAGCGACTTGCAGAGAAACAATCGAAAATTTGAAGAAACTTGGCGAACACTCGAGGTTTGTAAAATGCAAACTATTCTGCTCGGAGAATTTGTAAGCAATATGTTTTTTTCTTAACACGTGATTAATTATAATAAACACACGTACCTAACAAATTCAATTTTTAGTTCCAGATCTGAAACATCGGAAAAAGTTCCAGAGGATGAGGAAGGAAGAGGTGAATGTTCTACAAATATTATGCAGAATCTCCAAAACAAACCAGAGATAAGTCTAGTACCAAAATCTTCTATGATGCCACCAGAGACGGATCGCTCATCATTAAACGAGGGGGGAAGTTTGGACAAGGAGCAATCTGGTGCCAACTCTACATTCAGTTGGAACCAAATAACCACTGACGAGAATGATAAACGAGGAAGTGAAAGCAACGATGGGACCAGTGAAACTGGAAGAACCTCCCGTGAAGGACACAATGAAAGTGCCGGTACTTTGCTCCAAAGTTTTTTGATGGAACATCAAAGACGGAATCAAAACGAAGCAACCCTCTCAAATAATATCCAACACTTTGAAACAGAGTACGTTTCCCTAGAAAGGTTGGCCGAAACTGTGAGCACTTGTCGCGTTTGCAACGAGAAATTCAAAGATATGACTCAGCTCGATGCTCACCGGTCTAAACTGGGACACTACCAGTGCAACACTTCGGAATGTGGAAATTTAATTTTCAATACTCAGATGGAAGTATCTATTCACAAAATGCAAATTCACGGAGCGCCGTTGTCTCCAAACATGAATCAAATGTCGCCCCATATGAGTGCAAATTCACCACACATGAATCAAAATTCGCCCTACATGAATCAAAATTCGCCCCATTTGCGGCAAAATTCGCCACAGATGAATCAAAATTCTCCGCATATGAATGCAAACTCTCCTCACCACATGAATGTGGATGCTCAAGGAGGGGTGCATCCTCAACTCGCTGGAAGTTCACCACATCAAAGAAATTCTCCGTCTTACAATGCAGTGCCTAACAGTGCTCAGCAGATGATAACTCCGGTTAATTTTGAACAGTTGCCAGCACCTGTTCAGCAATTGGCCCAACAAGTGCAACGAATGCCTCTTCCACAAGGGCAAATGCAACCGAGTCTTCCTCCGGGAGCAAATACAATGATACCTGCGCCTAATATGTATATTCAGTCTCCAGGAAGGCCCCCAATGTATAGAGTTTCCGCTCCTCAGAGCATGTATCCTCATATGTCACACATGTATCCTCAGTACGCACCTCCTGGATATCCTGGGTCGCAAATGGGACATCCTCCTCAGATGCATCCACAGATGCCTCAGCAAATGCCTCGCAGCAGATATTCTACAATCGTTCAGAGTCCACGGTGAGTTTATATTTTCATCACCTATTTACAAGGGTGGTTCACAAAATGAAAGGTTTAAAAGTGAATTTTTATTTTTAGATCTCCACGAATACCTCAACAGGCAATGCCCCGTCAACGCCTGAAAAGGCCGATGCAACAGCCGGTACAAATGCAACAACCGAATAATGGTCCAGTTAACAAACAAAGAAGAATGGATGTTCTGCTACCAGATAGAAA
>JAUESI010000010.1:12809399-12830717 GCA_032275145.1 Synergus laeviventris | reverse complement strand
CCGGTACAAATGCAACAACCGAATAATGGTCCAGTTAACAAACAAAGAAGAATGGATGTTCTGCTACCAGATAGAAATGAAGATCCAGATTGCCATGTTATTGCGCAACAAAAGCGAAATGACGGAGTTCCTGTGATACAAAATGTTCAGGGTGCCTCTTCGCAACCTAACAGAAATGATTCCACAATACATCTCACAGATTCTATAACTCTCAGTGTCAGGCAACCTGGTAAGAAATTTATGATATGCTTTTCTTGTTTGTCTCGCTTCTTACAAAAATATACATTTTGCTATTTCTTATTTTATGGTTGCATGCAATTGATTTGGATTTCTTTAGTTATGTGCACATATATGTCGTTCAGTTTGCTATAATAAAAAGATCTTCTTCCGTAGAAAAGGGTGTGCACTGAAATCCAAAATTCTTTGTTCTTTTTTTTACTAATCTAAAGGTTCCGCTCCAGCTCCAGTTCAGAGTACTGCAGGGCCAAGTGGGAAGAAGCCGGACGCGAAAGCGGTCGCGAATGTTCTAGCAGCTCGAGGTATTACAGTGACTCCTGCCATGCAGAAAGGAAAAGCGGCTGAACAAAATAAGCAACTGTCTCAGCAGCAACAACAACAGCAACAACAACAACAACAACAGAGGCCATCTCCCGCGCAAAATATCCAAGCTTTGAATCTAAATTCTGCTATTTCGATTATTCCTGCGAGCTCTCAGAGAAAACAGCAGGAACAACAAGGGCAGTTTGCTGTTCCTCAAAACAAACAGAGCAAACCACCGTCTAGTGAAGTTGAAAGGCCACCAAGACCACCAACAGTCGATCTTACTCAAGATGCTCCACCCCCACCTCCTCTTGTGAGACGAGGTAGACCGCCAAGGTAAATTTTGGAAATTTTGATTCGAAAAACAATTTATTTAGTTTGCAAGTAAATAGTTAGTTTAAGGAGTTTGACTCACAGAATCGTATTAAACACTTAATTTTGTTTCCTCACAGAGCGATATTGACTTGTCAAGTGTGCGATAAAAGATTCCAGAACCAGGAGATGTTAACACAACACATGGCCAATCATAGAGCAACTAGCAAGCTTCTTCATAAGTAAGTTTTACATTAAAAAAGAGTGAAGATAGAACTTTCAAAATCGTCAAATAAAATGCTAACAATACTAATATATTTCTAGGTGTAATCTCTGTCCTGCACAATATCCAACAGCTCAAGCTCTATTGACTCACAAGCAGACCTACCACAAGGAAGTAGACACGAATCTACAAAATGGAGGTATAGAATTAGCTTTGCCAGTTGTAGATCTAAAGTCGCCTCATGTTGTGAACCGTCTCTCCAATCTTGGAATTCAAAGTTTTATTCCACTATCTCAACTCAGTGCGCAAACTGGAGGTTATTTTGGTTTGCCTATAGTGACTATTGATGGTGCCAGGAATCCGAATGTTTGCAATTTAGGAGCTCTTGGTGCCACTTCGATTTTAAGTCTCGGTCCCCTTAAACATTTATCAAACAGGTAACTATAACTGGCACAATAATTTATTTTTAGATCTAACCAATCGATTATCGTGCAATTGGCCCAGTTTTCCTATTTTCTCATTTCTTTTCTTTCAAACAAAATGTTACGCCATGATTGGTCTGAAAACCATGACGTTTAATATTGAATTAAAAATTTGGTAAGCTACCATACCTTTTAACATTGTAGAAAATTATCTGAGAGCATCTTGTTTTCTACATTTTAATAAAGTTGTTATTCTATTGTTATGGTTTACATAACTTCTAACGAACATATTTCCAGAAGCTCTGTTATTCCAGAATTTATGAACGAAAATATTATAAAGATTATCGAAGGGTGAAGTATTTAAGCTTTAATTCTATACAAAATTTATTTTCCAACAATCGGGTCGAAGTTTCTGTTAATTTTGGATTTTAGTTGTGATTCTATTATTCATGGTACTATAATTTATTCTAAAATAGTACCATTTAACCAGCCAAATTTAATTTCCACTTTCTATAGTAAGCGGCTATAATGTTAATTTTCGATTATTGAAATAGATAGATAGTTTATCTATTTCTGTTAGACAAGAAAGACTATTTTGAATTTTTTCAGGATGAACATTATTTTTTTTTTATTTTAACAACGAATTTATCTCGACTTTAAGCACATTCCAAAAGCTTAGCAAGAAAATTGTATCAACGTTAAATATCGTTGCTAATTTTTTTAGACTAGAGGCTATTAATTGTATTATTTTTATCTTATGGAATACGATATTTACAATTTGCGTTTCCATTTAGTACTTCAGTTTGATTAAGAATCTGTCTTGCTAGGTTTTTCCAGAAATTGAAAGCTTTCGAGCGTCTTTATTGTAAATTAAACTTTAATTATTTTGCGTCGATATAACTCACTTCGTTTAACACACACAGTTATTTATTTTCATTCATACCATTTCGGTATTACATGTGTATCGTACTATAGTATATCTTTAAAAATTTAGGAATAAAAACATTTGTCCGTTTTTTTCGGACATGTTTCAAGTTTTAAACCTATCGACATAGGTCAGAAGAACTGAATTAAAATTATTATTAGACTCTGAAATTTTGTATAGATATGTAAAAAGTAATGTAGGGTATCACAGTGGAAGTAAACAATTTTTACCTTGAACTTGAAAAAGTCACATTGATTTATACTATTCTTTCTTTAATCATCGCTCTCTCTTTCTATCGTTGATTACCTAAATTTAAAAATATTAAGAACTGAAGATCATAAATCACAGAACAAATTTTAATAATTTGGAAATTGAAATTCTCTTAGATAATAACTTCCTATAACTCCTTTTACAAGTATATATTACTTGTTAAAATTAATGATAGTTGCTTTCACTGTGATAGTATTTGCAATATAATTGCGAAATGTATAGATTCTTCGTTTTATGTGCTTACAAGTTAAAGCAAAGTTTGTGATATCGTCGTATAGCGGCCTCAAGTTTTTCAAAGCTGAGAATACAGCTGTTTGACAAAATATAAATACTTACTTTTCATGGAGGCAACCTCAGTTCAAAGGTTAAATTTTTGTTGACTACGAATTGAATGAGGTTACTCAAAAAAGGCTTTACTAGTGACCCAAATGTTTTCGAAATCTTCTGTCTGTAATTTCAAAACGTGTATATAACACACTTAAGTTGAGCGTTGTATAACAGAGAATCCTGTTGGAGCTACATATATTATAAATAACTATAATATTTAGTACATAAGACAGCATGAATGAGAATTCAGAGTATGTACATGAATGAATCTGAGTACGCATATCTGTATTTTTATAAAACGTTAAAAAATACGATCTTTATTATTTTATAGGTGTAAACGATTTGACTACAAATAAATCAAAAATCAAATGATATAAATTACTCTTGTTATTTACAACTATTTTTAATGCATAGTTTTCAAACTGTCTACTGTTAAATGCTATTCGTTAAAAATTGTGTTATATCGAAACTTGAAATATTTAATGCTCAGCTTCTACAAATGGAAAGGATAAGAGTAAATTGATTTTAAACACTGTTGATTTACTTTAATGTATGGTCAGTATGGAGTTACAGAAAGTAATCACTAAAGGATCCTTAGAGAAAAATGTAATATGTAAATTTAATTACTAAAGTCATTTTCTCAAACAGCAATAAACATCTAAATGATCTTTTTCACACTTTGCACACGTTGTATAAAAAAATACGGTTCGATACTAGTGCGAGAATGTTATTTTAGTTTTTTGTGACCTTTTCACACTCGCTTCGCTCGTGCGTAAACATTCACACGAGGCTAAAATCATATTTTAGCACTAGTATCGAAATGTACTATTTTGTTACAAGAACGCCCGAGAGACTTCAAAGTTTACTCCCATTTATGACAGGAATATGTTAAACATAACGTATCACAATGTATTGAGTGTGCCTAAAAACAATACACTGGTTACAAACAGTCTTGTACGTTATACAATGTATATTTTCCTTAATTTCTCTATCAACTCAGTGTTTCTTAATTTCTACACCATATATATAGTCTAAAAGTTTCTATTTAGTATTGGCAACTTTTTCAGGCTTCACATATCCACAAAAAAGAAACTTCCTAATAAATTTTATAACTCTTCAAATAAGCTACATAATGTTTTTAACTGGGAGTTCATTTTTTCGGATGAATACATAATTTCTCTATTACAAGACATTAAATATCCTAGCTGAAGATTTATTTAATTTGATGGATTAACATTCATCTGTAGGAGGACTTTTATCTACTTTTTTGGAATGTTCATCGAATGTAAGCTTTGCCTATAGCAGGCTATTTATTAGTTAATGTTTCTTACAACAATTAGAATATCTTTTATTTGACTTTATTTATTTTTTTGCTATCTCGAAATAATAGGTATCGTATTTTAAAACAGTGTTGATTTGAAATCTAGCATATAGCCCATTTTGAAATTTAGTTATTGAAAACTGAAGTTAATCAAGCACGCACAATTAGCAACTAAATTGACAATTAAATAATTAAAAATTTAATTAAAATAAAATTTCAAACTTCTGTTTATTTAGGAATATAATAAATAAGAAAAAACGTTTCAAAAAATGAGACTCGCAGAATAGTAAATTAAAATTTGAATCCTGATAAATAAAATCTGGATCATCTCATCAAAATGAAATTTTAAATTCCAATGCATTTGGAAAATAAAGGACAGAACCAATCGCAGTGAATACTATGTCAGTATTGATGCAGATAAGGCATGAGTAAGGCTTGTACATATTTTACAGATATAGGTAAAGAACGTGATATTTTTAAATTTCAAGACCTTATTTTCTAATTTGCATTTAGGTAGCAAAGTTACATAAAAATTATCAAAGTTTATTTTATTTGCTAAGTACGATCTCCTAATACCAATATCAAAGGGCATCTTTCTAGAGGCCTTGATCTCATCGCTATACAGAACATGCAATATATTGCAGCAAAAGAGACATAAAAAATCTATAAAATGCTCTTAATATTATTAAGTAGGTGTGTTTCTTGGAAAAATTTTCTCTAGAAATTGTTTAAAAATAATAATAATTTTAAATTTAAGAAAATACCCTTAGAAAATTGATGTCTAGTTTTACTGAGACTTTAACAATTAATGTCTCGTTTTAGAAAACGCTAGTTGAGTTCTTTTAATTATATATTTATTATGTATTTAATAAGAAGCTTATAAGATAATTTTTCAAATCGATTCTGCTTTTTGAGTTTATCTCTTTTCCTTGCAAGTACTCTTTCCCCTATTTTTTACATAAACTTACTCCGTAGAAAAAAAAATAGAAACTTAATAAGCCAGTAAAATAAATAACAACATTCCTGTAGGTCTTTTTTGTCTTATTGTCAGAATAGAATTCCAACCGCGCTATAAATAGGACGAATTACAATTAGAAGATTTTTACTATTCCTGAGATGATGCCTTAGTTTATAAAACACTAATAACACTTTATTAATAATTTATGAAACCTAACATTCTTTATAGTCACGTCGAAACGGCAATAACAAAACTTTGCGGAGAATATTTGGTAGTTTTTTATGTAAAATTCTAATTAGATTTGAAAGATTTAATATTTCTTTCGAATATTTTCTAAATTGGAAGTGGTCAGAGATTTACAAATTCTCGAAATATCTTCCTTGTTCAATAATTCTTTTTTATTTATTTCATTTGTCCGACATTCTTTTTTGCTGATCCAGCCAGCCTTTAAATAATAAGCATCAATACTGTTTTGCTTGTACTATCACGGAATCTTCAGTTTTAATTGAAATATGTACCCCATTTTGCATCTTTTCTCTTCACTAAAATTAGATATTAGTTAAATCCAACAATTTTCTCTCCAAGTACAATCGTATTAATTGATCCATCACGACTCATTTGTGCATCACAGTTGCGTTAATTCTTTGACTAGATTCATGCCATACATGCGTTAGTGCTTCATTAGCTGCTTTGCTCTTCATTGAGTAAAAACATAAATCGAAAAAACGTTATAAAATTGTGCTAACATCGAACACGAATTGTGCTGTTTCTTGTATTTACACATCAGTAATTCAGAATTGAGAATTAACAAATATTATTGAGTTTTACAAAAATTGGAGTGGAACTGAGGCTTAATATTTTAGAGCCTGTTTTCATATCTAAAATATCTTATCACCATTTATGAATTTCTATACCCAACCCTTTTGCACGAGCCGTTTATATAATCTTATCCTTTTTAAACTTATAAAACTAATGTCTTAAAGGTTTCTGCTAAAAAATGTGCCTCTTGAAGTAAAATAGTGCAAAAATTGAACTAAATTGCATTAGTAATTCTCAATTTTTGTTAAAGCAAAAAAATTTGTCTTTAAGCAAAGACAAATAAACGTATTCAGTAGGCAAAAATTAAAAAATATCCAGAAATTGATACTGGCAGTAGAATTAAAAGGCTGTAGGCTTTTTTACATTCGCACTTTTTATCTTACTAAACTTTATGATTGCAGCAATCAAAGCTTATGTTGCTCTATTTGTCTTTGGACTGCACAAGTGCCTGCAGAAGCATTTGCACAATATTATATTCTCATAGGTTAGCGCAGGAAGATTACTAAATAATATAGGAAATATGCTTCATAGTTCCAGGAATGTCATGAAAGTATATCACTGGATGGAGCAAACCTTCGAGGTTCCTCGAGGATCGTCCCAAGCTGCTGCTCTTCTTCGAATACCTTCCAAATAAATATCTCGGTTAAATAGTCCAGCTGCCAAGGGAATTCTGAAAAAGGATTTAAATTTTACAATAAAAAAATGTGTAGTAAATCCAAATAAGTAATCTTATACTAACGTATCAATCCCAGGACGAACTGTAGTTTTAAAAACTCCCCAAACAGGTTTATGATCAGAAGTGCAAATACTCGGAACAGAATCGTATATCAAGCATTCAATCGCTCCGTCCTTTTGTGTCCCTGTGCTTTCGTGGCTCAGTCTTCTAATATATCCTCTGGTGTGCGCTTTTCCCTTGAAAAGAATTCGATCTGTGTAAGCAGGTGTCCTCTGCTTATTACTCGAATCGAAATTTTGCGTGCCTGGATCGTATTTATAAGTGGGAGGAAAAGTAATCGGTGCTTCTTCAAATCCTCGAAAAACCGATCCGTCGTTGAGAATTGTTCTCAGTTGATCTTTACTCAAATTAACTGGGCTTTCTCGTGGAAACCTTGTATCCGTGATCCACTGAATCACTTCTTCTCTTGGTTGCGAAAGTCGGAAGTTCAAATCGCCACACCAAAAGACACAGTCAAAATTCTGCGTGACGTCTAAAATAAATCATGATATAAGATTATTTTATTTATTGAATATAATAAATAACTGGCAGCGATTTAATAATATAAAACAAAAACAAAATACCTTTACTCTTGTGCCTCGTAGGGAGATCTTTCGGTAGGTCAAGATTTCGAACGATTCTCTTGATATCGTTTATCCTCTCCTTGACTTTATCCTGATGGGCCGTTAAATGAGAAGTAACAAAAAGGAAACTAGTTCCAAAAATTATCAAAGCCAACGCAACAGCTCCTTTGGTACGAAAGGCGCTTCCAGTCCTCGTTGAGAAGCTATCCTCTTCAGGAATCGAGCAAAACCAAATTAGGTCTCTTCGGAGGAAAAGAGCAAGGTGCAGTGTTCCAAGACCTGCACTCGTTAGTAGAACGTGCGACGGTCCTAAAGTTTCCTGTAAAGCCGCTTCCCATTCCGTTTTTTCCGAACAAGATTCTTGAGTACCTATTACAAGCATATCAGGCACCGTTTCGATATCCGGTGGTAACATGAAATCATTCAATTCCTTCGGTGGTGTTTGACCATTCATGTTCCAAGTACCAATGAAAATTTTGAGTTCCCTGTTTGGCAGAACTTTTTCCAACTCCACAGGTCCTAAGAGAGAAGTTGCTGCAACTCTTCCATGCAGATAATTTCTATACATAAAAAATATTATAAATAATAAAATATTTTTGCAAAGATTTTGAGGTGAGCCTAAAATTGTACCTTTCTCTAGCTTTCTGAGTCGGGATCAAGTTGAGAACTTGAGCAGCCAACAAAGCTTGTTTTGCGAGACTATCCATAGAAACCGCATCATTTTGAGTTAACCGACGAGCTTTAGATCCTGTTAAAGCATCGTGAGAAGTGGACCTGGGCTTATGGTGAAGCGGAGCACTCTTAATTGATTCTGGACTAGAATGTCTCATGGAATTAGTTGGAGACTTCACCACTAAATTGTCAACAGATCTCCGGTGCAGAATTTTCTTCCTGAGATTAGCTGGGATGTTAGGAGAAGTTGAACCAGAAGATGAGTTTTCTAAAATCAGAAAGAGGCCTAAATTATTTTTGGAAAATTTGCATCTTTCTAGTGATTCTAAATGTCGATCTGTTTTGATTTAGACTGAAGCAAGAGTGATAAGATAAGATTGCTATTACTTAATTTTAACAAGAATAAATTGCTTCAATTATTCGAAATGAAGTTAGTTATGATCTTTGAATTATTCACCTTAATATAGGATTACATGTTTTTTATTTTAGAACCATGTAAATATGAGATAAGAATAAATGTTTATTAAAAACACCCACTATCAAGTTTAATTAATGTTCCAGGATTGCAGTCAATCATTCGTTTAATTCACAATCATTCTTCCTAATCTTGATTTTAAATCTTTTAATTTGTGAAAGACATGTCTACCTAGACATGTTACCTAATACGAAAATAAATTATTCTTAATAAATTATTATTCAACCGACGTAAGACTTAAATTTAGAGATTCCATTAATTCAAGGCCAATGAGGTTGATAATGATTTGTAGTTATCTAGAGAATCAATCAAGAACTGATGCACTCATGACAAAAGAAGTATTTAACATTTTATGATAATACTAACGACTTTCAATTAAAATTGACTGAAATTTGTGTACCTTTCTCATCTGGAGTTCTAGGATTTTCAGAGTCATAATACTGAATAATAGCATAAATGTCGTAAGGATCATAATCCATTTTTTCCATTTGCAAAAAGAAGAATGACAAATATTTCCCCTTAGTGAAGTAATCTTCTTTAACATCATACTCTGCTCTTTCAATATCTAACAAACGTTCGTTCTCATCGCTTAAATCACTAGAATCTGTTATAGAGTAATCACTATCATCACTACTGTCATCGAAACTCTTAGCTTCTTTTATAATAAATTTTTTAGTTTTACTCCCATCTTTATCTTCAACGTCAACTTCTTTTTTCGAACGCGAATTAAGATTCGGTTTAGAAACAGAAATTGGAATTTGATTTCCTTTCGAAATTTCAAGTGTCATATGTTTATCACTTTTGCTATTGATTACATTTTTTATACTTTTAGGTTCCTCGCTTCCATCTTCATCGGAATCAGTGGCATTTTCTGATATTTTAGAACTTGAGGCTTTTTGTGAATTATTAATGTCCCCTTCTTTCTTATTTCTGTATTTAGCACGACAGTCTTGACCTTTTCCATTATCATCTTCTTCCTCTCCGAGTTTTTTTCTGAAAGAGAGGACAATTTTATTCAGAAAACTTCTTTTCTTCTTTTGAGGTGATTTCCCGATGTCAGACATGATGAGAGTGAAAGTAACATCAGCTATGTATCACAATATGTTTCTAATCACTTTACAGTTTTTAAATCAATTCGAGACTCGGTGACTCGGTCTGCGAACCGCCTGCTATAAAGGAATTTCACCAACTAGTTCTGTTCTTCTGTTTTCCCAAGTTGCTTGTATGCGTATAAAGAAGTAGAAGACACTCCCGGCAACTCCCATACGTATATGTATATGTTCTTTCCGCAGAGGGGCAATGAGGAAACTAGTGGGGAAAGAAGCTTGAAGGTTCCTATATGAATTCGCATTTTCATTGAAAATGAAAGTGGAAGTATAATTTCGAGTGGAAAAACCAAGTTGCTTTTTTATCTACTCTTCCTTTTTTCCTAAATATATTTATAAAATTGAAACCACAAAAGAGAAATGATTTGTCATACAATTTCATATTATTTCTAATCTTTATTTATTACTTTTTGAACACTTATAGAAATTGATTACCTCCTAATAATTAAAAAGATTTAAGACTGATTTGATAATAGCAACCATTTTAATAAATTGGAGATTCAATACTTGCTGATATCAAAAATTGTCTCTATATTTTAGAGCAACTCCAACGTTTAATACTAAAATCGACTGGCATTTCAATTAGATAAAAGGAAAAATCTCATCTCTCTTAGTGAATTGCTGAGCGCAACTCTCAATCAAAGGAATTACACATAATTCTTGTTATAAATCCGCCAGCTTGTTTGTTATATGTCTATAATTATCCAATATAATAGAGTCCTTTTTATTACGCAAAGTGAAGACCTATTTGTTGCTTTTATCTCAATTAGTAATTACCACTTACATTTTACATATGTATCTGTATATTTAAAAAGACAAATCTTCATTTGAATTAATCTCCATTACAAATTAGTCAATTTCCAAATGGAAATTTAAAGCTTTACGTTGATTGTGTCCTGAAAAATGATCATAGCATTAAATAGTAAAATAAATCGTCTCACCTTCAGCGCAAATACTTTGTCGATCTTTCCTAACGACGGTTTTATTTCTTCTTGCACAACACTCAATATTATTAATTGGGAGGCACATCGCATGTGAGGAAGTTCCATTTTCTACCAACGCTTCCGTTTGATAATTTTCTTCGTGTAGAACAACTTCGGATTTCATAGAAGTCCGGCTCAAAGTTGGAGATAAACGACTGACTGTTAAACTCTGTGGAGGAGTTCTGCTCCGTTCTGTCATTGCACAACAGAGCGAAAGTTTTGTACTCGTATTTGAGCTGTGATTCGAATTTTCCAATTTAGAATTTCTATGATGTTCTGCATCTCTTTGAGAAGTCTCTAAACATCCAACTTTAGTTTTCTTATTCATGAGCATTTGGCAAAGAGATTTTTTCTTCTGCTTCGACTTAGGTGAAACTTCGGCTTTTGCGATGCTATCATTGCAACTATCCATTGTAAATTAACTTTCATTAAAACAACTACGTACATAAATCAGATTTCTTTTAAAATTGTATTAAAGTCTTTCAACAATAATCACTTTTCTAAAATGAACTTGCTTTCGATTCACAAGATGACTAGATTTTTCAAGGAAATGAAAATAGTCTCTGGATATTTTATATCCAGTGAAAGTCGATTTCATGTTCGGTTTAAGTACTTTTTAATAATTAATTAGTCAATAATATTTGGTGCCTATATCACTCTTCTTTTCATTCAAATACTGACTATATACTCATTTTCAAAATCTTAGGACGAGAAAACCAGAGAACACTATTTTATAAATGAAAATTGAGTATATTCATTAGTTGAGAGATTTCCACATTGGATGTGTGGCATTTATTTCTATTTACTCGACGAATTTAACAACCAATTTCTCTTCAATTTCTGATATTTTAACCAGAAAAGGAGGAATAAATGTAAGAGTGATACTTTTATTTAAAATGTTCGATATATAAAAAAGTCACTCGGAAGCTGAATCTCAGTCAGATTGAATCAAAGACGAAGTGCCAATAAGAATGGCTTTTCTTCTATCTTTTTAAATTTATATATAAATTATTATGAAATTCACTACAGCTTCAATTTTTGGCAATGTAGATCACGTTCTTTGCGTCACGAGCAAGATTCCTAACAAATGTTCATGGATCGTACCGACTCGAAAAATCCGGAACGATACTCTGACCTCTGCTTCCATACTCCGAAAATGAACTTTGTTGAGTCCCGAAAATGATAATAGTGTTACCCGGAGTCAATAACAGTCAATAACGCGAACTTTAACACATGACTCACTATTTATTGTCCTCATAATGGGGAACGAATTGATTAATCAGCCATTTCTACTTTTTAGATCGAGCGACTGATATCACCTTGCGCACCTGTCAAACCAGCAGACGACACAGAAGTTCTGAGAAAAAAAATAGCAGTATAGGTTGGAACTTGGAGTATAGCTAGTATAGCGCGGAAATTTGAATTGATTAAAATATACAAATTGTTTGAAATAAATAATAAATATATAAAATGCATATACATGGTTCTTTGATCACAGAATAGATTTTTAGAGTAATAGGTAAAATAGTAATATGAGTATATTATTTTTAAAAAAAGGAAAATACTATTCTTTCTGTTTATATATAATATACAATTTTATATAGTTTGGTCAGTGTGGTTTGGGTTTGGTGACAAATATGAGTTTGATAATAGTGCTTGGTGTATCATTTTGTATATTTCTTATCATACTTCTGATAATATGGCTAAGAAATCGAAAAAAGGACAGCATTTGCATCGTAGTATTGGGGGACATCGGTAGAAGTCCTCGAATGCAATATCATGGAATTTCGTTTGCGAAAGAAGGATTTTCGGTGCAACTTGTAGGTTATCCGGGCTCCGCAACTTTGAAAAAATTTTGCGATTTTCCCAATGTTAGGATCGATCACCTCAGATCACCCCCTGATTTAAAAAATTGTAATTGATCTTAATAAATTATTAATTGTTTATTAAACTTGGAACTACATTCACTTGAAGATGTTAAAGAATTGGCCGACATAACCCCATATATTCACAATAATCAAAATATTCATCATTTTCAGGTTTGAATAAGACTTTTTCCTACGTAATAAAAGTTGTATGGCAATCTATAAATCTCTTTTGTCTGCTGTTTGTTAAATGTCGTTCAGCACATTTAATACTTCAAAATCCACCTGCGATACCGACGATTCCCATATGCTGGATTTATTGTCTCTTGTCAAACACAAAATTTGCAATTGATTGGCATAATTATGCGTATACGATAATGGGTTTAAACCTGGGGGAAAAACATCGTTTGGTGAAGTTGGCGAAGTTTATTGAATCTTTTTTCGGTACGAAGGCTGATCATAACTTTTGTGTTACGAAAGCTATGAAGGCTGATTTGAAAAACAGATGGGGCGTTGAGTGAGTTACTTGATGAACTTCTGATCTTTTCAATGTCAAAATGTTTTTTTATAAAATTTCTCTGAGCTTTAGGCCTATTTTTCTTTTATTAAAAAGATTATTTTTCTATTCTTATTACAGAGCTCAAGTTTTGTACGATCGTCCACCGGAGCTTTTCCGCCCTATTACGGTAGAAGAAAAGCACGCACTATTTGTACGACTCAGTGAAGTTTACGAAGTATTCAGAGGTGAAAATCCTTCTTGCACTGCCTTTACTGAAACTTTACCTAACCGTGATATTCAAATGCGTTCTATCAGACCAGCATTACTTGTATCGAGTACAAGTTGGACCATAGATGAAGATTTCTCTGTTCTTTTAAGCGCTCTCGAAGGTAAATTAAAAGGTCTATTTTAAAATTAAAATAGCCTAATAATCTATTAAATATTATTCACATAATTAAAAATTTTTAGAATATGAAGCTGCTTGCGGCGAGAATGAGTTAAAACTTCCAAAACTGATTTGTGTTATCACCGGAAAGGGACCCTTAAAGGAATTTTATACTAAAATTGTAGATAGCAAAAACTGGAACAACATCACTGTTATAACACCCTGGCTTGAAAACGAAGACTATCCTAAAATCTTGGGTAATTTAAATTTAAAAAAATAATGCCGTCAAACGAGACAACTTTAGACATGTGGGTTTAATTCAGACACCACTAAATTGTCAGTTTTTAAGTTATTTAAGGTGGTTATAACTAGCATCTGGAACCAGTTAAGGCTTTAGTTGATTCCATATACTAGTTAGAATCTTTTGCAGTAATCTGAACCATCAATTTAGGGATGTTCGAATTTACCCCGTTTGGCGATACTATAATATGATATTATGTACTAATATTTTATTTTGTATATTCATATGGTTTTTATTTTGCTTTTAGGGAGTGCAGACTTGGGTGTTTGTCTTCACAAATCATCAAGTGGTTTAGATTTACCGATGAAAGTAGTCGACATGTTCGGTTGTGGTCTTCCTGTTTGTGCTTACAATTTTCAATGGTAAGCCACAAATATTTTTACATTCTTATCACATTTTTATTTTACTTTACATAATTGCGTTTTTACAAGTGCATCTTATTCCCTTTTCAGTTTACCGGAGCTTGTACGACACGAGGAAAACAGTCTCGTGTTTTCGAGCGAGAAGGAATTGGCGGTACAGTTAAAAACGTGGTTTAAGAATTTCCCGAACGATTCTGATCAAAAAAGGAAATATGATAAGTTCCGTCGGGAATTGGAAAACTTTCGACAGATAGGATGGCATGGTAATTGGTCGATTACTGTTTTACCTTCCTTTGAGTAATGAGTATGCTGTGTTTGTCCGTACCTATTTGATTTCGTAGGCCATAACTTTTTATCAGAGATTAGTAATCAGTGATTGACATCCTTTGGAGCATGAAACTTAACACAATAATTTTTATTTTAAAAGAATTTATTTTTGTATTCCAAATTATGATTTTGTTAGCTATTGAGTATTTAAAAGAAAACTGTGTAACATAACAACATGCACAAATAAGCTAAGGATTTATCAGTAATTTTTAGGTTTAAGTAACATCGAAGACTAACAGTTCTGAGTGTCTGACTGATAAAATATATATTTTTTTTAAATGAGCTTGATCATTGTTAATACTAATTTTGAGCAGAACTTGAAGAGAATTATTTTTCCTTTTTTTTCAATAAAATTTTCTAAGTAAACTACATTTTATTTGTTTTTTTTTTTAATAGTCTTATCCTGCATTTTTTAAGAGTGGTTAGTCCTAAACTCAACAGAAAATAAACTTGATTTTCAAATAATTTTTGTTTATTTACAAATCACATATGTGAAGTACAAAAATCCAATACATTTTAGATTAAAAAATGATATACTTTGTAAACCTAAAACGAAAAACATAATGGAATCGAATCTAACTATAATTGAATAGTTAACTGTTTAAAAAGTAGTCATTTAATACATTTTAAAACAGAAAAAAAAACATACCTTGAGTAAATTTTGAGCTTTAGAAAATCGGTTATGTCAGTATAAAAAAAAAACGGAAGTTGGTGGAATGTGAATTGCACATCACATTTCAGGTACAGAAAGTCTAAACTAAAAGACGTTCAATTTCTTGCTGGATAGCTTGAATCTGTGGTTTCAGTTGCGAGCCTTCATTGACTGTAACTGAACAGGCAACAACTGGTCTCGAAACTCCACAGGCACGACCTAGAGCTTGCTTGCTGCGGACAAAAACGTAAGGAACATTTTTGTCTTCACAGAGAAGTGGCAAATGGAGCAGAATTTCCAAAGGTGATGCGTCTGCTGCCATGACAATGAATTCTGAGAGTCCTCGATTTAAAGTTTTTGTAGCTTCATTGGCTCCCTTGCGCAGTTGTTTATAATTCATTGCCTGCTGCACTAGATTTAAGATTTTGGCGGTTAAAGTCACATCAGCCAGAGGATAGGCCTTTGGATTTATTTCTTCAGCCTGAAAAAAACATAAGCCTATGAATATATTGCATAGCAAAATTAAAAGAAGGGGATAAGTTGTTTTATGAAACTGACGTTTACGAAAACCGAAAATTAAAGATAAATACAAGATGCCAAAATGTTCTAGTGGAAAGTAGATGTATACAACCCATTAAATGAAGCACTAAAGTTTCACCCCCCCCCCACCCGCGCAATTGGATTTCACCCCACATATCATCTAAAAAATTCAACGAAAATTCCTTAATTCCTGGGATCAAAATTTTATGGCTGATAATAGGTCTTTTCAATGCTAAAATCACCCCATAATTGCCAAAAAAACTTTTAGATCTCAGGGATAGTATGGGGTGTGTTCCAAATGAATTTTGAGGTTACGTCAAACGGAGTCGATCTCGTATAAAATGTACATTATTGACATAAAGTGGTGTTGTTATTTATCAAAAGAAAAAGGATTTCATAATAAGTTTATGTAATATAAATAATAAATTAATAATAATAATAAATTTATGAAATAAAGTGAGTAATGCGAGATCTCCGCATTTTGGTATTTGGATGACATAATATTATATGAAATGCTTATTAAACACAAGTGTTCATACTTAATGATAATGTTACTTAAAGGAAGTTCCTATTGTTTAACAATTAAATATACTCTGTTAATTATAACTGTAATTATAAAAATTCCGAAAACACGTGGGTAACATAACCTCGAATTAGGTATGTTACCACGCGTTCCAAGTTTTCATTATGAATTAGAATTTAGTTAAAACTCACCATTTTTAAGTTGATTGGGATATATGTGCTTTGATTAGAAAACTAAATCGCAACCTCTCGGCGATTATAAGTAAAAATCGCTTCACTGAGGAACCGAAAAGCGAGTTTTAAAACGTTGACAAACGTTGAGATCTAACGCTAAACCACGCTAAACTTCACTAAACGTTGAATCACGTTGAATTGAATTGACTCAAATGCGATGCCTGCGCAGCCTGCGACGCCAGCGACGTATATCAGTGATTCAATGCCTGTGACAGTGTTGCCGGAGTAAGGGCTCTCAACTTCCCGCACTTCCTGGCAGCTTGAGGGTGGCGTCCCATAAAAAATTCCCAACTTTTCCCGGACAAATTTGAAAACTTCCCGGAAATTTATATGCAATTGGCAAAACTGGCCTGCGACGCCTTTACGCCATTTACTTTCTGATATGCGCAGGCGCAGACAAGTGCCGCCACTTCCTGCGCATTAGCCTTCTTTCTTTAATTTTATAATTTATTTATAATAATTTCTTGGTATTACATTGATGACAGTAAAGCAAACTTTTTTTCGGGATTTTATACACATTTCTCTTGTGAATAATTCAGTACTATTACTATTATTATATTAATTTTTTAAAGTTAATTGAAATGCATTTCTTACATAGCGCTTGTTTTTAAATTAAACTTTCGTCGCGAAATTTGTATATTAATTCATTAATACTTAATTTAATTCAAGATTAAAATTCAAACGATGCTATTGCGTTATTTTGTCGTTTGGTACAAAAACTGTCTGATTCAATAATCGAGTTTTCTCAAATTCCAATACAAAAGTTTTTAAATATAAAAAAGTAAATGTTATATATAATTATTGGCCTTTTTTTAAAGATAACAGTTATTCTATTGTTTTCCACTAATACAGGTGATTGCATTGTTTCATTTATCTTTATCATACATTTTTTTTTTCAATAGATATTTTATGGCACTTCAAGGACTTCAATATTTTTCCGAAAAGTTACCAGGTATAAAAGTGGCTTGACTTCATGTATAAGCATTATAGTCGCGAAGTTGCAACTGCATTGGGAAGAGTGGTTCTCATTTATGTACAGTCACTCAAATATTATTGATGTTTGATTTCACAAAAAAATCCAGAGACAACTGGACGTCATTATCGTAATTTTGACGTAATTGATAGCTAATGAAAATATGTGCCAATTGTTTTGTAAAGTTAAATTTATCCAGCGGCAAATCAATTTTTATTTTATTTTAAGGGCATGTGGCACAAGTGATTTTAGCCAAATATATTCCATCTATTTACTCGTAAATAAATAAATAAGAAAAATTTGATAAAAAGATTCACGCACCGCTGTCTTCTATACGTAAAATGTTTTTTATTTATTTATTAACAAGTAAATATGAGGAATATTTATGGCTAAAATCACTTGTATCACATGCCCTTAAACCAGATTAAAATGATGTAGTGTTTCTATCAGACTTTAAAATAAAAAAGGGAGGGAGTCCTTTCCTTTTTATTTTTCTCGACTTTGTCAGATTATTTGAATTTTTGAAACTAAAAGCACTAAATATAATTTCCATATGGAACCAGGTAAATATAGAACACAAGTTTACCAAATTGTTCTTTACAAGAAAAAACTTATACGTATTTTTTTATTTAAAAAAAAAATCATTTTTACTACTCACTCAAACGAGTTTTTTGTCTTATGGACTTATGTAAAAGGTGTACGTTATGTACTTTCTCGATTTTGGACTGGAAATTATAATTCAATTTATTTAAGCTTTTATATACTCATTCTCTCACAAGTGAAGATCCATTTAATTCAATTTGTATGCCCTCAAACGTTTAAACAATAATTTTCGGCGTATCAAAAATAGCACAAAATCGTAATATTTGGAGATTCCTAGCGGGCCTTAAATACCCTTGTTTTACTTGAAACTTTCAAAAAATATATTTGAAAATATTGATAAACTGATTTATAGAAATAAAAATATAATAAATATTTAACTTACATATAAAAAACAAGAGGAAAAGTTTAGTAAGTAAAAATGAGAAATTTTGTTTTAAATGCACCTTAAAGTGTTCAGGTGAAGAATTTATGACAGCCGCAATAAACTTATTACCCTTCCTTTCGTCCATATTGAAATAATTTTTGGAAGCAAAATATATAAATAAAAATGATAAAAATATCTTCTTGAGGACCCCAAACTTTTTCTTGAAGGAAAAAAAAGGTTTCAAGTATCAAAGGGCAATCTGTAAAGAGGATAAGTTACAGAGTTGAATGCTGCAGTAACTATTCGAAATGAACCTTAAGGAAACCCTACAGTTTCTTTATTTTTAGTCTTATATTAAAATAAAAATTAAATGGCTTTGAGATAGAAGTAAAAATGATTTTTTTTTCTTGTAAAGAACAATTTGGTAAACTCGCCCATTAAAAATTCCAAAATGTAAATTTTTGGGCCACTCTAATATATATATAATTATATATGCAACTTTTTCTATTTATTTATTTACCAGAAAGTTGACGGAATATATGTAATTCACCTATCTTCGTGTTTTTCAATTTCATTAAAAAAATTCTATTCAGAGCTTATTTATAAAATTTTATATGTAAATACAAATTTTTCCATTATTACGTATGAAATGATGTAAGCAATTGATAATAAAATTGATAATTAGAGTGACATTATGAATTCAAGTTCAATCAATTTAAAAATTAAAATTTATGATTAATAGTAAAACGTTTAAAATTTCCAATTGTTAAAATATTGATTAAAAATGTTTCAAATTTTAATTATAATTTGATTCCCATCAATATCATATTTTTGCAGAAACAGGATTTTTAAAAAATTTTTTATTTATTAGAAAAATATTACACTTTTATTATCGAGATGATATTGGTCGTGTAAGATAGATGGAGTGGCTTTCCAGTGATAAACATTGTGTCACAGTATTTTTTCATTTATCACGTATGCGCAATACACATCTACTGACTTAAACTCATATAGTCATTTCCTTTTCGTCAGTCAAGTATTTAAAATGAACCGAAAATTCTACTTCTTCCTTATATGTTTTTTAACATTAAGTGTTACAAAGAATCTCTTTATTTTTGCAGATTCCATAAGGGAGGTCAATAATCGTCCAATTATTGGTGAGTAATTATGATAAAAAAATAAGTTTTTCAAAGTTAAAAGAAATACACATTAAACTTATGTAATAATGTCATCTATTTTCTGCTTAGAACCAAAGTAAAGTACTTCGAAAACGAGTATAGTGATTTCTGTATACCTTACTTTAATATATATGGTATACTAGTATTTACAAAATAAAAATTAAATACATCCTGTAAATATTAATGATTAAAAATTGTAGTCTGCAATTTTATATTTTTAATTTGTTGTAGTAAAGTAAAATTATTTTAATTAATTGGATAGAATGGAATAATAATATAAATTTTACAATTGAAATTGTTGTAATTTTTTATCTTTTATATATTGTTACAGGAATTTTAGCACAAGAACTTTCATACAAATTGAATCAACAGTATCCTGATCAATATGGTAGTTATATAGCAGCATCTTACGTCAAATTCGTGGAAGGAGCTGGTGCCAGAGTTGTGCCAATATGGTAAATTAAATAATTAATAAATAATCCAAAGTCATACGAAAACTGTCAACACTATAATTAAGTATTGCTGTCTATATTTCAGGATTGGAAAAAAAAATTCGTATTACGAGGGTATAATGAGTAAAATAAATGGGTTAGTAGTAAATAATGAACAATTAACAATAATAATTGTAACAAAAAGATGTGAATAATTTATCAATTGAATTATCTTCCTAGAGTCATTTTTCCTGGAGGAGCGGCAATTTTTACTAATTCCAAAGGTTATTCTGATGCTGGTGAAAGAATTTACAAGTAATTATATATTTTATTCTATATTATTATAAAAAGATCATATGCATAAAATATCGAAATATATATCGAAAATCGTGGTTTTTTAAAAAAGCAGTTTTATAGTTATATTTAAAATAAACAATGAAATAATTTATTATAACTAATTAATAAATTCATTTAATAATATATAAATATATATGTGTAAATGTATAATTTACTAAAGTTAATAATCCTATTCTAAAAAGATTTAATATATAATTAAGTGAAACGTATGTCATATTGGCGTGCGAGAGCAGGCGTTTGGTCTCGTCATATATATAAAACCTCTTATTACATGTAATCATTTCACTTTAATCAATTTTCTTATAATAGGATTGCAAAGAGATTAAACGAGAATGGAGATTATTTTCCAATCTTGGGAATATGTTTAGGGTTTGAACTGATAACTTATCTTGAAGCGAATCGGACAGAACACAGAACACCATGTTCGAGTGAAAATATAGCTCTTCCACTTTACTTCACTCCAGGTAAAATTGATTTCCATATAATAGAAATGAAGAAAATAATGTGTCTTATTATATATTAATACAATTTTAATTGCAGAGTATAGTAAAAGTACGATGTTCAAAAATTCACCAAAAAATGTGATTCGGATTTTAAGAACGGAAAATGTCACTGCCAATTATCATAAATTCTGCATTACGAGATCTGTAAGTCAAAATTCATTTGGATAAACTTCCAAAAAGGGTTCACCTCTGATTTCCTTGAAACTGCGTATTTTGATGCACTAATTACGAATATGATAGTGAAAATTGGCGATTAGTCGATTTTCATGGTGAACCCATGAAAAAACAGTAAAAAATTATGGTTTTTTGCGTTTATCTCAGCTAATATTTAAAAAAATTTAACGTATAGATCTCGTTGAAATACATATTTTTTGTTCTAATTATTTTTTTTCTACGAGTGATAGTTTCTGAGAAAATTAGTGGGGTACATAGATTTTTATTTAAAAAAAACCATAAAAAATGGCTCTTTACATTTCAAAGGGAAATCAAGGTAAATGGAAATGTTAAAGAAAAATGGTCAAGTTTCTCAGAAACTATTACTCATTGAAAAAAATGCTTTAAAAAAATGTG
>JAUESI010000010.1:12785782-12809299 GCA_032275145.1 Synergus laeviventris | reverse complement strand
TGCAAAAAACATGATTTTGATAGTTTTCTTCTAGTTTTACCATGAAAATAAAATTTCCGCTAATTTTCACTATCATATTCGTAATCAGCGCATCAACATAGATTTTTAAGATAGGATTAGTAGCTTCGAACTATATAAATTATTATTTGGTTAAAATATGTTTCAGGGATTGCAGAATTTCAATTTAGCCAATAAATTTAATGTTTTGTCGTTGAATCAAGATAAAAATGGTGTGGAATTTATATCTTCGCTTGAACACACAAATTATCCATTTTATGGGATTCAATTTCATCCAGAAAAAAATGTATACGAGTGGGTTAAGAACAAGAATATTCCGCATGGAAAAGATAGTACAATAGTTACTCAATTCTTCGCTAATTTCTTTGTGGACGAAGGTATAGTTGAATCTCGTATGTTTTATTAAAAAATAAATGATGAATTTGATGGATGAATAACAACAATATTTTGTTCTATGTTCAGCTCGAAGAAACCAACACACGTTTACGTCGAAAGATGAGGAGATACAATCTTTAATTTATAACTTCCCTGCAACATACACTGGTTTACATAATTCAAGCTTTATGGTATCTTACTTGTTTAAAAAATAAATAATTTTTGGGTATCAGAAACGTCCCTTTAGGATAAGCTCAAAAATAAAAACGTAAGTTTCATAATCGATTTTTGATAAGATTTTAAGATCAATGATGTAAAATAATTTCGGTGCTCTTATAATATGCCATAATAGTACACATGAAGATTTATTTCGTTTTTTAAAAAAAAAATCTATTGCGTTTCAAGAGTTATTATATTTATCAAAAACAATGTCACACCAAATTTCCATTTCTTTCCGGCTTATAAAGGAGCTGTAAAGTAATTTCTAAGAATAATTAAGCTCTCGCCTTTGCGTATAATGGAATGGAAGCTTTTCGGCGAGCTTAATGTTTAAGCTCCTTTCTTATAAAACACGTGTCGCAATTGAAACGTGTTGTTTAAAATTGTAATCACGGAAAAAATCGTTACATTATCAGAAAGGAAAGCTAAGATATTATTAAAATATTATGTCCCTGTTATTTTGAAATATAAATAAATATTTGATGAAATATTTGAAGGATTTTTAAACCTATTGAATTCTGTTTATTGTGTTCCAAAGTACATTATTTTATGATTTACATTAGATCATGTGCCATTTACTTTTTTCCGTGCGTAGGTACAAATAACAATTGGTTGAATAAGATATTTTCTATCTTTCTCCGATATATTCAATCGATCCGTCATAAATTGTGATAGAAGGCGTATTCATTTTAGTATTCATTTAAAAAAGTATAACAAGAAGAATAATGATGTGGGCGCATAATATATCCTATATACTTTCAATTCAGTTCTTTTTTCATAGGCATGACGTGAAAAATTCTAAATAATTTTTTTTTTTCGCACCTGCAAAGCAATAATCCGAAAGAAAAAATTAGGAAAAATAAACAGTTTTTTAAACTCTTTGTTAGATTTGGTTACAAATTTCACATTTTACGACTAGACTTACCGAAACAAAAGGTGCACATCCACAAACTAGAAACTGCTACGGTTTGAAATCACTTTCAAGGGTATTTTTATCATCCCTTGAACATTGAATCTGGAATATCGACATTTCTTAATCAATAAAATATTTTTTAAATCACAAAATGTTTTGATAGGAATCATATTAAAGTAGGTAGGGAAGTTGTAGTCCTCAAGTATATATGTCTTTGAATTTTTGTAAAGGACGTTATTTAATCATCCCTTAATTAGAGAAGCAGAGAAATAAACATTTCGTAAGGAAGCGACTTTTAGCAGGATTTGCATTAGAATTGATTGTCAGGGTAGCTTAATCATCCCTTAAATATTTTATATATTTACTATATATAATCCTGTAAGTAGTCCTTCATTCTTTTCCACTTTTATTCAAACCTACTCGTGATTATATACATCACGGGACCCAGTCTTCAGTTCTGAACCATTTAAAAGGTTTCTCCCTTGCGAGGTCGACCTATTGTTAACTTGGAACACGTTTTCAAATGATTAAAAACTAAGATCACGTGCTCAAGACGCAAGTGACTCGGAATTCTTACCTTATACCATGGCACGTTTTCTGTACCATTATTTGTTTAAGGGTATCGGTTATGAAGACCAAAATTAACGTCCCCGAGAAAAGAATAATGAATACCAACAACAACCAATAAGAAGCACTCTAGTTACCCAAAACGTTACTATATATATAAGTAAAAAAAAAATTAATAACATTTTTGTTGAAATAAAAAAAATAAAAAAATGAGAATACAAATTTTATGATCTTGCAGGATTTTCAGTAGCGGCAAGATTTTATTCGACAGATTTGATTAGATGACGCGAAATCTTATGTAAGATTTGAATTCACGCCTTCCTTCCCTTTATAAGAAACAATAAGAAATTACCTAGACCCCCCTCTCTCACAAGCTGCTTATGTAATACTTGGACAAACCCTTATCATAAATAATGAAATGTGGAAAATGTTGGATATTCTCTATTTTACAATAAGAGCGTGTAAGGAGAGTCAATAAGGTCGTATCTCACACGAGGGCATTGAAAAAGCTACATTTACATCATTCTATGTGTATTCACAATTACTTTTCTAGTTTGCAACACTTTCCTGGAATATCAGTTTATAAAATGATTAAAACAAATGCATACTTTTAGTATTAGATTCCGATTTAGAATCGGGGACAGCAATGCTCTTCTTCTTATACTAGGTCGCTACACTTTGGCGAAGGCTGAGGTCAGCGTTTTGGGGGATTAAACATTTGTTACGCAGTCATTTGCAGCTATCGAGTAGAAAAGAAAAGTGGAGGTTTCGAAAAAAAATTATGGTCAGGCGAGGAAGTGAAGGACGCTTAATAGAGGTTTCGTATAGGTCCTGGATGTTCGGTGGGAGCCGCTGATCTACTTTGAGGTCAAAGTTCCAATTACCGACCTTCCCAACCATCCATTACGAGGCGTTTCCATGACTACATGACGTAACTGCCGCGTCACTGCAACAGTGCAACGACCCCACTGCAGGGTGAATGGGACGCTGCAGCAGAATAGCAGATCTTCGACTGCCCTCATTCCTGTATGGACCCTCCCACTTTTCGTTCTAGTCGTCCTTAGTACCGACTACATCACTTACTTTTTCTTAGATTATTACATTTTTTCAAGGTAAATCCTACTGATTTTTCTACTAAATCCTATTAAATATCCAATCCCTGTTTAATAATTACGTAAGAATGAATCAATTTTTTAATTATAAGACTTATAATATAAAAAATTATCACTAGTTTCGATGTTTGAATTTTTCCAAGATGTTATAGCATACTTAATATTAAGAGCATTGGTCTGAAGTTTCAGACGTCTACTCAGAAAATTTTTTTTTTTCTATCAAAGATTTCTCATCAATAATTAATAATGTTGTTTGCAAAAATACTTGTCATGATTTTTGTTGCAACAAGCAAATGAAAAGGTTTCGAAAGAAACTTCAGCCCAATAATAACAGCTTCTTTTAGTCAATTTTGAATTGAGGCCAACTTTTCCAATCTGGAGCATTACAGGTTGAATACTTTCCTTTTGAAATAAAATTTTGAAATTCAACCCTGGAATTCCGATTTATGGAATATGTAAGCCTTGACGCTCATAGAGAATATAGCCCTGGTAAATAAAATCGATAAAAAACACGGGTTGTATCCCGGTTCTAACGGTTTTTTTTTACTAGGGATCATGAATTCAAAAGTACGTTTTTTTCATTTATAAATTTTTTATATAGAATCCAGCCCATGTTAAATACGACCTTCTTTATTATGAGTGTGAGATACGCCCTTATTGGCCCTCGTGTGAGATACGAACTTATTGTCTTCCCTAGAACACGTGACATATGACCTTATTGACCACCCCACGACTGCCCACGACCATGAGATATACGTCTTTATCGACTCCTCAATTGATAAGGTGATTGGGCTTTAAAAATTTGAATGAAATTATAATATTATATAATTTAATTTAATTTAATAAATCTTGAATGAAATAATTTCAATGAAATTGTTTCCAAGATGCACAACATGGAAGTAATCTATATAGCATTTAAACTGTAAACAAACTGTATTAATTGGTTCATACATGTACCTGGAATTTTAACCATGATGACAAATAAGTTGCCCTCCTAAAAGTAAAATATCTCCTAAAAATACCTATATGTAAAATATTTTCAAAATAAAGATTTATATATAAGTTCTTTTGAAGATTAATTTAAAAACTATTTACCATCCTCAAATAGACTTCCAAGAACTTCAATTTTTTGTCCTTGAGTTATATTAAAATTTGGTGTTACATTTAAAATGTTAATAATTTATTTGTGCTCTCCATTTCTGATACACTGCCTAAATATTGACTTGCATTTGTATATTGAGGAATGAATTCATCTCTCAAAAATCTTTTAATTTCTGTACTTAATATTTATATAAATTTAATTTTTAAATCAATATTTAAAAATTAAATAATTAGTTAAAATAATTTTACTTATAAGTTCTGTATTTTTAAGAATAATTTGCTTTTCAAATAAAATTTTTTTAATATCTTTTTGATTTAGTTCGATATTAAAATATTGAATTTTTGTTGTTTTTGTATTATTTGTTAAGAAGTAATTGATAATGAAGATTTACGTCATTATAATTAGGGTTAAGAAAGGCGTATCTCACAATCGGGATCAAGAAGGGTGTATGAAATGGCTTATGGGTGTTTGTGTGTAGAGGGGGGTAAAGGCATTCGAGTCGGTCCAGCACGAGCGGAAGTAGGACACGTTGCCAGGCTTCTCAATGACGAGGCTGTCGTCACATCGTCAAATGAAAACTGGGCCAAACACTCCGGGAAAGGGACCACAACAATATATTACTACGCCAGGTTGAAGACTGGATCCTCACAGTCTTGCGCAAACTAGACTCAAATACAGTGATAAAAGCACAAATTGAAAATTTTTTTTTAAAACTGAACAATTTTTTACGCTTTCATTTAGTTATTCAATTTTAAAGGGCATAATTTATTCTTAAAGCCTTTCAAAATTGTCTTCAACTTTGATTGTAGCAAGAAAAACTTTCGCTGTAATTATATAAACGCTGCAGTAGTGCGAATCAATCTTAAGTAGAAAGGGTCGTTTCGGCCAGCCATCCATTTCTAATCGAGCTATAGTACTGTAAAAAAGAGAAACTTAAGGGGTCATAGGACCCCCTTAAGTATGAAATTTCGAAAAATCGATTTTATTTTTTGTATATTTTGAATCTAGAAGTGCTTAGAAATGTTCCCCATAAAGGATTTTGAGAGATACATGTTAGTTAATGAGTTCTGGAACGCTATTCGCGTTTTCCTAAATGTCGTGTTTTTTATAAACTTTGGCAAGAGTTCTTCTAAACTGCTTGGAATTTCGGCGATTTTATTATCTCTAATTATTCAACAGACATGTTGCTATCTTTAGACACGACCTTTTTATAAAAATTTTTTTATTTTATTTTGACGAAAATTTTTTTTTCATTCAAAAGTCTGCCATTTTTGGAAATTTGAGAAATTTCAAAAAAGGTAAAGATTTTTTTTGGTTTTTTGTATTTAAGGCAACCAAAATCTACAACTCTTGTCACAAAGTCGTCTCTAATGTTTTATCAGAGGCACGGTCAAGGACAGTCCAAGGTCGCAATTGTTGAGAAACAATTGCTAATTAACATTTTTTTTTGCAGTCGAAGGATGTGTTAATAAAAGAAAAAGAACCATTCTGAAAAATAGGCTTAAAATTTTGGCACATACCTAGTACGTAAAAGATCCCCTTAAGGTCAGTTAAAATAAAAGGTTAGTCTTGTAGATTAACCTTATTAATTATACAGTATCTGTCATTATGTATCAATTAATAACATATTCTTTCAAACATTGAAAAAATCCATGATTTATTGAGGTAAAGTGCCTCTTTATGATTTTCTGTGTTTTCACTGAGGCACAACTTTGAGACACTTGACCCTTAAATATTGCACGTCAAAGTTTGAAGATTGAAACTGCAGGGTAGGAGAAATCCGAAAGTATTAAAAGACAGCCTTGTTATGATCGATTTTTGCGAAAGACGTTGTGTGTGGAGAACACGTATTCATGATTCCTATGGCCATGACGGGACCAAGGAATGACCCATTTACAGGTGCTTGCACTCTATGACGTCACTGCAGCAACCCCATTCACGACCTAACGTTGACCTAGATTGGCTGAGGAACCCCCATGAAATATCATAGTTCATTGAGGTCCTCACAGATCCCGGCACACATCCCCCACCCCCTATTACACCTGATTTCCCTCTGTCCAATCCCGCTTCAGGCTTCCTGAAGGTTTTGACTAGCCCTCCCACCTTATGCAGCCTTCACTGTGTTATTCACGACACGTTACAAAGTTCTGATTGTACCGTCTGTGCGTCATTATTCAAGGTTGCTATTATTATTATTATTATTATTCAACATATAGGCCTTCACATTTTACTACCCCTTTCTGATCCAGTTTCACTTTATTTCTATCGTAGAATTTTAATAACTGACTGTACTCTCTTAAATTAAATCAGTGGAAGTTTACTGATTTCCAGTGACTCAAGATTTCAAGATTTCATTCAGTTAAAATCCACTGAGAAAAGAGTGAATGAGAATCAGTGGAAATTCACTGATTTTTTACTGATTCAAATTTTTTAAAATTTCAAGGGATGCTAAGAGATTTTCATTTATTTTATCGACTTCTAGTCGATTTTCATGGTAAAAACATGAAAAAACCATAACAAATCTTGGTTCATAACAAAGCTAATATGTAAAAAAAAGTGTCTCATTCTTTCGCTTTAAAAAGCATTCAAACCAATGCGAGTTCCCGATTTAAAAAGTTTTGATAGAATGCATTAAAACGAATGAGAAGTCTAGAATTTAATTTTATACATGAAGCATCGCATTTGAACGTTTTTGGCCAACCTCCAATGCGAAACTGACAAATAGCAGAATTCAGGGAAACAAATCCTGAATGTGAAACAATGCTTTTGAATTTTATGTCACTTATATTTATATTTATCATTTATATATATCATATTACATTTCAAGATCTAAATAAGGAAGATGATTCTATTTCTTAGAAGTATGTCCGCAGAAACGTTTCAAAGACTGTAAATTGAATGCATGTGACTGAAAACGTGCTTCTTAAACGACTTCCAACAATATCTCCAAGATGCTTCTGATGTAAACACGTGAGGGCCATTAATAACTCGGAGAAGATAATAAAATCCTATAGATGACAAAAATAAAATTGAGAATATTTAAAAAGAATAGTAGACCAAAAAATATAACATCATTTAACCTTATTAATATTCAACCCCCAATGGAAGGTTCAGAGCATTCCGAAAAATTTTCCAGGAAGTTTCCCGGAAGTAAGAAATTTTCGTGGAAGATTGAAGTCTGAAATGTAATAAAATACCTTTATATATGTATTTAAATCAAAAGGTAGGTAGAAATTAAACAAAATTAATCTAACTTTATAATCAATGAATGATTTAGTAATATATTTCAATATTTTTAAATCTTTTCTAAAATTATGATCCAAATGAATAACTAATTTTAAAAGTGTTTTCTGTTCTACTGATTCTCAGTGAATGTTCAATGTATATATGTAATATTATAATACTATACTATTAACCTTTTTTTCTTTATAGAAAAGATTTCATTTAAAATTTGAACCTCTTCAGATGAGACTCATCTTCATGTCAATTGAATTCAGATGGAAGGGAACCAACGAGCCAAAAAAGAAAGTTTTTCAAGAAGAAACACCTAATTAAAACACTTAAAAAATTTCAAAAGTAAATTTTAAAATGTTATTATGTAAATATTCGTTTTTATCAAAAGATTATTATTTAAAAAAAATGTATTTTGTTTAATTTCTACCTACCTTTTGATTTAAAAAAATATACAGAGGTATTTTATTACATTTCAGAGACTACTTCATTTTAATTCGTATATTAATTACAAAATTAGCGTTTCATAAAATTTTTTGCACCTATACAAAAAATGTTCCCGGAAAAGTTTTCGCCTAATATTCCTTGAAATTTTAAAACAATCTTCCACGAAAATTCCCTGAACCTTCCTTGGGAATGTTCCCTGTTATAGGACATTTACCGACTTCCGGGAAACTTTCTGGAAAATTTTTCGGAATGCTTCGAACCTTCCATTGGAATATTCCAGGAATATTTATGGAAACTTTTGTGCTGCTATAGAAGCTTTCCCTAAATGTAGTTTTTTTTAAAGAAGTTTTTGATTTATGAAAATACAATGTATTTTTTAGGTACTGAAGTAGATTTACATATTTATATGAAGAAAAAGGCTTTTTTAAACCACTTAATGTTTATAACAACTTTATTTTTCACTGTTACCAATATTTTTTCAGTTATTCTAAAAAAAGCAGTTAAAAAATGTTTTATTTATTAAAACTAAATTTTAAATGACATAGCGTTTTTCCTACTGATATCGCCCAAAAGTCCTTTTACATTTTTTTGTCATGATGTAAAGCGAATAGTTTATATTATTATACTTTACAAAAAAATAAGCAGTAAGAAATAATGTATAAGTAGAAGCCAGGTTAAGTATAAATAGAATCGAAGGTTTGTTGGCAAGCTACACTGAGCTGAATCAAAGGGATGTATGAGCACATTAAGGTCAAGGATTATTATATAGTGCGTCCCCGTCCCTTAAATTACCGATACGCTGAGCTGAATCAAAGGGATGTATGAGTACGTTAAGGTCAAGGATTATTATACAATAGTGCGTTATTGACCCTTAAATTGCCAATAATTAAAGTTATAATGTCACGAAATTTCATTTTCCACTCAAAAAAATCTTGAAAGGTCATAGAATACTTTTCTATAGATTATTTAGACCTTTAGACGCTCTCTAAGCAACTTAACTTCCGTCATTTTTAAAATTATTGACTAAATTTGAGTTCATAATAAAGACCCATAATAATATAATAATATATATGTTCATAATAATATATTTACCTGTAAGATCCAAAGATGTATAATGCAGTCAATTATCAGTATGACAAAGCTGAAATTCTGATTTTAACTAAATAGAAATGGCACCTACTGAAATAAGTTGTATTTGAATGAAATAAATTTTTTAAAATGAAAAAGTATATTCGTATACTGCAATAATAAAATGGAAGGAAGGGTTGTTGGAAAAATGAAGTCAGAAAATGGCATGAAAAACGTTTATTTACGTTGACATACATAATATACAAAACACTCTATCCTGAGTAACTTGTCTTGACTCTCACACCTAACACATTGAGTATTCGTTCTTAATTTTTTCTCTCAACACAACATTTTTTTCTTACATAGGGAAAAAACTACAAAGGCACTAGATGGGTCGCACAGGCAAACTGCGATGAAATTCGTAATTAAAAAGCGCCCAGAAGTTTGGAGATTAAATTTCTAGTCGTTCTTATAGTTTGCAAAAATTTTACAAATATTCCACAGAACCTTCTCAAATTTGTTCTCAACACATGAGCATTAAATTACAAGTTCAAAGCAGCGACGAGACATTTCTAACTGAATGAATTGCTTTGCATTTTTCAAGTTCAAATTATTCATTTATTTTTGAAGTTTTGAAAATGTTGCACATTATTAATTTGTGATCTTTTTTTTTGTGAAATTGAATATTTGAGCTGATTCTGCGGTTTTACGTTTGGGCTTGGAAGGTTATTGACTACCCACATCCTTTATATATCACACATACACACACAAATCGATATTAGTAGTAAAACCCTAATTTCCATATGTATAGTATATTAATTACATTATTCATTATATTATTAATTATATTATTATATAATTGACTTCTACTGTTGACTTATTAGCTTTTCCTTCATTCTTAGCAATCGTTTCGACTTCTAGATTTCAAAAGGACTTACACTTCGATAGAACAGTAGACTCGAATACGAGAAATTTCTGATATGGAAACATTTGGAAGGTGCTAATCGCTTATAAGGTTTTTCAATCCTTAAGGGTGTTGGAATATTCAGGCACACCTTATTTCAGTTTATTTTTTTTTCTAGTGATTAAAATGCACAAATAAAATAATTTTAAAAGGAGGTCTTTGACCTTTTGACAAATAATTGACTATTTTTCCGAAGAAAATAGTAAAATAGCTCTTTGATCACTAGAAAAGACGAGACTGAAATGATGTGTGCTTTTTAAAATTATTTAATATAATATGCAGTAAATCAAGAGTTGAAATATGAGAATTTATCTTTACTAATTCAAAATATGAAGCTGACTATTATATTAAAATCTGTTGAAATCGATTAAAAAATTAAATATTTAAACAAATTTTCATGGTTAAGAATCGAAAAAGGTTTTCTTTGTGTGTTTTCAAAGGCCGGAATGATTATCAATAAGTGCAGACATTCTTATCTACGATATGCCGACTCCTTAGGGCACACAAGTGTTCCAAATTTCCAAAATTCCTAAAGGAATATTTAAACCCTGTCAATTCAGACTTTAATTTATTTTAATATTTCTAATTGAAATATTTATCATTGTAATAATTGTATTTCCCTTGATACGAAGTAATCGAATGTCAGAACACCTGTATTCTCAGAGAGAGAGAGAGAGAGAGAGAGAGAGAGAGAAGACAACTTCTTACATTTAATCTGATTACTCTCATTATCGAAGACAAGTTTTTTAAAAGGAGCCTTTAATCAGAATAAGACTTTTGAAAAATGAGGCATCAATTTGAAGCAATTTTTGTTATTATATACTAGAAGAAAATTCATTATAAGTGTGTCATTAAAATTTTCATAAGGTTTCAAAGGGTGTGACTCTAAGTTTATAGATTATACAAGTCAAAAGTTAAGAGATGCTCAGAAAATGTGATTCCTTTGATTAAATCTTCCCGGTATTCAATAAAGCCTTGCGAATATATAAGTACCTTCGCTATAAATACCTTAGGCCCTGAAATTCGTCTCGAAAGGCGATTTACAGTTTTACTATATTTTATACACGATTCCACGTGTTGCAAGTATTTTTGTGATAAATGTTTCCATAAAAACACATTGAAAAATGTAGAAACGAGTGGCCTTAATCAGTTACTAGGCTCTACATTGGAAGAGGGGGAAGAACACTTTTCTGCAGACCATAATCGAATCACATATCGAATCTGAAGTGACTTTGAGCCTTAAGCAAAGTGGACTTCTGTAACTGATTTTTTTGGATTCTGATAGAGTGCTGATATAGTGATACACCTTTCTGCTTAGTGGTATCCATGAAAAATATTTCAAAAATTTGAAAATCTCAAGAGTATTTGAAAATCTCAAGAATTTGAATCCCTCGTTATATTCTCATTTTGAAAAAACTTTGATAATGACTAGACAAACCGATTGCCTGACTGGATGAAAAATTTTCTACCACATATAAGTGTTACAATTTCAAATCTGAATTTCGCTTGAGCAAATGGTAGTAAAATACTGAAAAATGCTCTAAAAATCTCGATCAGTCCAGTCAATACAATCAATAAAAAAATGGTTGATCAGTCAAAAAGAAATTAACATTCTCAATGAAAAATTCACCTTCGGAAGCTTAGAACTTTATCGATATAGTCCGATGGAGTCTTGGCAGGTGCAAGGCATGATGATCTGCTGGGCTGTGTGTCTGGGAACCCTCTTCGTTGGAAGTCCCGAAAGTCCCCTGACATAGGTATAAGCTACAGGGCTTCGGAGAATCCGCTTTGGACTTTTCTTCAGATGTTTCTTCTCAGATTTCTCGGACTTAGTGGAGAGCTTGAGACTTTGGAAAGCCTTCCGCAGGGTATCAGAGGCCGATCGCCTCTTCATGGAATCGCTGTCACTGCTGTGGGCATCGGAGTGACTCTGAGAGTGGGACGGTGATTCACCAGAAGCTCGTGGTCTAGAGTCGCTGGGACTCCAAGACCTGGAGGATTTGGCCCTGGAGTGGTCGTTGCTGCTAGGCCTTCTGGAGAGCCTCTCTTGAGACCTGGTGGCAGTTGACCCGTCACGAAGCCGGTCCAGGTAGAAGTGAGATCTGGGAGACCTACTTCCCTCGCAGAGTCGTTCTCCACTTCCTCTTCTGGATAATCGCTCGGCACTTCCACCGCTGCTGCATCCACTGTCAGTGCTGCACTCATCGTCCCCAAATTCGGGGTTGCGATTATGCTGATTAGGTGCGTCTGTCAACCTCGTTGACTCTTCCATCTTCACTGAGGAAGTCTTTCAGGGTATCCAAAATTTATGATGGACAAGAGAACTTGTTAACACTTGTGTAGGTCAAGGTGACCTACTTTGGATAAATGTTATTTATTAACTGTTTGTAAACACCTTAGAGAGTTTAATGAGTTCACAGAAGTTTTCAAAACAATTCTGATTTACGAGTAGATTTTATTTTTGTTAGATCTCTGTTAATGCAGTCTCGCTTGAGACGATTGCGCTTTGATTTAGAGCGCAAACTGAACCGGACAGGGTTGTAACACACCCTTTTATACCCTCGTAGGCGATCAAATCAGTTGCGCATGAGTCACATTCCACGTGAGGGTAAAAGAAAAATCTAACGGGTGGTAGGTGGATCGAGAAGGAAGGAAAGAGAGGGATATACTGGCTCTACGGGAAGGTTCCTGTTCCATATTATTCGAACTTGTTGGTTTGTGTACCAATATATTTTGCGTACTCCAGACACATTGATTGACCTATTTGGGAGTATTTTGTGAGATATGAAATTTTTTAAAATATTTGTGTAGAAATTGCCAAAGTTTCCAATATTTGCGAGAAATGTGCTAGTTCAGAGAAAATTTTCAACATTCTGCTGAGAAATAAAAATATATTAAAATACAACTATAAAGTAATAGGAACAGATAATTGGTGGGATTCTAACCGGGGATGCTGAAAGGTTAACTTACAAAATATGAGCAAATTCAGTTTCATTATTTAATTCCTTAATCACATCGCAATGTTTTTCAGTGTTTTTCATATCAAGACATTCATTTTATGGAAACAAATTATGTAACTAGACACTCGTCATGCATTAGTTTCATTAAAGAATGCCGATTATAAAGAACTTTCAATAAGCTGCAAACGTAATACGGACACATTTTGTTTACACTTCTGACGTAGAAGTGTCTGCAGCAGATCACTAAAGACACAATGTTGAATAGTATTTTTAACTGCTAATTTCTCTTCTATGTAAAAAGAAATACTAAAGAGATATCGTAAAGGGAAATGATAAAGGGAAATGGTAGTCATGCGATTCTCCATAGGATATCACATTCCATATCATAGGACTTGTCATCCAAATAACTCGTAGACACTTCTCTTCAACTTAAGAATATTTTATGTAAAAGTTGGAAAATTCATATTACATCTAAATTATGTTTTCATATTTCTACAATATATCAAATAAAATGTTTCATTCAATTCAGATTTTAGGTAACATGAAAATTCATTTTTTTCCAACAATAGTAAAAGATCTCTATAGCTGTAACATTGAAAGTAAGAGCATGGGTACGTTGCAGATAAAGAAAAAAGTTCTATTTATGAGGGATTTCTCTTGAAGTAATATTGTTTCCTTTATTGCTGCTCTTTTGTAATAAAATACCATACTTTTTATGGTTTATTGTCACACGTGCATCTTTTTTCCACGTGGAAGGCCTCTGCCTTTTTTTCAATTGAATTGCTCAAATTTTACTGATATTTACTGATATTTAAATTTTGATAAATTTTGCTAACTTGTCACTTAACGAATTCTCCGGTTATAGCGAAATATTTCTCCAATACCTTGAACCTATGGAAACAATTTTTCCCAAATATAATGAAATTTTTTTTCTTAAAATTAAAAAAAAAATAAATACAAAATAAAAGACAAATGTTTGTAACTACACTGTTGATTATTATACACTGCTACTGAATTACATTTTCAGTTACATTTTTTAAAAAAGTCAATGAAGTGTTTGCTAAAACTATGATTCAGACTATATATTAGATTAAAGTCTATAAATATAATAGGGCATACAATTATAAATATAGAACAAAAAGTGGCTTACGTCAGATCACTAGTAGGTTTTTGACTCCAACGATCGATGCACCAGATTCTGGTGCAGGATTCCGAATTCTTAATACAATTTTATTACTTTTGCCCTGGATATTTGTTAATCCTAAAAATACGCTTTAAGAGTTTAAAAATAACATTATATCATATAATTTTAAGGGTTTTCAAAAAGTCTTTCTGATTTTTAAAAGATTTTGGGAAATTTTGAAGGATTTAACGGGATTTGATGAGATTTCAAATAGCTTTAGTGGCTTTTAAAGGATATAAAAGGATTTTAGAAGGCTTCTAATAACTTTAAGGGATTTTAAAAAACGTAAAACTCTTGTCCTATTCAAAATTCAATGAATTTTAAGGAAAGTTTCGATGACTAATTTTCTTTCGTGTAGTAAAGGTTGTTTTACGTATAGGATTAACAATTAGGTAAGATAAGAAATTGAACAATTTTTTTATTTAATGGATTTCTCTGAAGTAAGAAAAGCATGTTTTTTCAAAGACTAAAATTATATATGATGCCTGAATACAAGGTCTTAATTTCTTAGATTTTCTGGATTGGCTTAGGTTAGTTTCGAGAATATTGTGGTAATCTGATCTCGGAAGGACTGAGCTATGAATACCTTTATTAGTTAAATTATGTGTCCTGATTTATAATAGAGAAGAAGATATTTTGACATAATATGCTGAATCAACGAAGAGAACAAGCGCAAATTGAGTTGTTCTTGTTCTTGCGGTAAATCGGTCATGTCGACATAAATTCTCAATTGATCCTTATGAGACGTCATATGAGTACGAATTACTCTCTATATTCACTGCAGTCTTTGAATTTTCGGATTTTTCTTCAAGGTCTTTTGTTTTTCATTTTCAATCCGAACAAAACAGTTTCATTCCATTCAAAATCAATCCGAAGTTTTAATTCGATCCGAACTTTCAATTCCAAAATTTATTTGGATAACCCGGATTTATTCTGATTAAAAAATTTCGGATTTTTTTGGAATGAATTTCAGTCCGAAACCTTCGCCGGGATAATTTTCTGAAAGCGATCATTTCCAGTTATAATCTGCCTTGCGTAATGGATGGTTATGGTATATGCGTTCGTTATGGAATACATATACTGGAAACGAGGCTTTGAAAATGAAAGTTACATAGACACCAAATCAATTTTATAATAAATTGATGATATAGTGTAACCAATGCCCGAATGTTATGAAAAATATATGTCGACAATGCCTCGGGGGAAAAAACGATCATATGTATAATGAGAAAGTTCTCAATATAAATTGAATTGCTCGGAATCTGCCATGCAATCGCGCGGTTTGATACTACAGATTCTCTTGGGATTTTACACGTATTTATGGAGACGCACTATTCCCCGTTTTATCTCGTTCAATAGATAGTAAATCAAAACTTTTTTCATCAGTTCCTGTTAGATTTCAGGTGGCAAACTTGTTTTCTCAGGCATGTTTGCAAATTATAAATAGTCAGTATCGATCAGAATCGTATAGTCGTGCACTCGTAAAACGAGTTTTGATCCAGTTGTACTTGAAAGAATGTGTTGAGTATATAGAGTTTACGCCCGCCTCGTGTGTAATGCTCCTTTGTGTACATTTACCCCAAGAAATACATCAGCTGTCTTCTTTGTGAATTATATAGTAATTTAAAACATTTCAAATAAATAAATAAACGAATAAAGAAACATTTTTTGGATTTATTTACATGAGTATTTCGTAAAAGCTCATATATATTATAGAATCCAGTATTCCCACGCAGCTTATATTTTGTAAGCTTCTGTTGTTTCAGGAATCCTAATTCTATTTAAATTCATATAAACTATTACGTAGCATGTGTTGTAATTAGAATTTGTCGAAAGTTATATGATATGTACGCAATTCATTAATAATATAAGTTCTTCATTTAGATTTCAGAGCACGTTTGACGCTTTATATATAACTATGCGAGAACTATAATTCTATTTACATATGAGACCTATTACCTAAAGTTAATCTAGAACATGTTATTGTATATGCATTGATGACGATGTAATTATATTATATTTTTAACTACGATTATCTCCAAATTCTTATCACGTCCTATATACAATTCTATGAATTAATTTTGATGAAACTTTTTCTATTTGGGAGTAGTCCTTTTGGTACCACACCGATGACCTAAGGCCTTTTCATTTGAATGTACGCAACTAATATTTATGTTCGATACAGTCGGATTATCGTAAAGGTCATGCTTATCATGAAATAAAAGGCTGCTCAAGTACAGCAGGTTTTCCGCCTCAAGGGACATCTTTTGTTTCACAGCTATTGAAGGGAGACGCGAGCCTGCTCAAATCTCTAATAGAAACAATAACATTTTAGGATTGATTTCTATTCTCTCTTAACCTGAATTTTTGGAAGGCGAGTCACTAATTTATAATAGTAAAAATTGGCGAAAATTCATTTTCATCGTGAAACCATTAAAAAACCATCAAAATCATGGGGTTTTTCATTTATCTCAGTAAATATGCAAAACTTAAAAATGTGTTTTAAACAAAACTTGTACATATTATAAAAATACACATTTTTTTTATGATTGATAGTTTCCAAGAAAATTAGAGTTACATGGATGTTCATTAAAAAAAAAACCATTAACCATGTTTCTTCACATTGTGAAGAGAAATCATTCTAAATGAAAATCATGGCAAAGGAAAATGGTAAAAGGGAAATTGTTAATCGTATTAAAAACGTAAAAATAAAATTTACAAATTAACAAATAAAAATCTATGCACCACTGATTTTTTTCAGAAACTATTACTCATTGGAAAAAATGCTTTGAACGAAAAATGTGTTATTTTAAGTTTCGACATAAATACATATAAATTTTACATTAAATTTCATTAAGATTTGAAAAATGGTTAATGAGAATGTGCGGCAAAATTGAAAGTAAAGCAAAGCATTTTTAGGTAATTCTTCGTGCTTCATCGATGGAAATTGGTTTTGTAATATGTATAATGTATATCTCTCGCGTCGAGCCTGAGGCGATGCGATTTAGCCGAGCTCCGAGTTCAAGATCGAACATATGAGTGATCTTGAGAATTTAATGCGAAACTACCGATTCAATGAACTCTACATCCTTTTCCGCAATCAACAACAAAAACAATGGTACATAAAATCTACTCATACATTTCACAAATAAATAAATGGAAAATTTTCAGTTTAGAATTTTTTTATATACAAAAATAATGATCCGGCTATTTTCATATTTTAAGCTTGAGAGATACTTTCAGAAATAAAATTCCATTCTGGGAATATTTTCCCATTGGAAAAGACTATATTACCTTGTCAGTCCTTTTTCATGCGATTTGGTTTTTCTTTTCAAAGAATTCATCCACCGCAATTGCTGTAGTGGAATTTCAGGGTCGAACAATGAACCAAGATTACTTTAATTAAAATATATATGAAACAATTGGAATTTATTTAATTTATTTCTAGTCTTGCAAAACGCGAGTAAAGTTACCTTTGTCTCTTTTTTCTTGACAATTCCCAACCTTTTCCTAAAAATAATTTTTATTTTTAGCAGACATAATATTCTGTATTTCCCTGTTTGGATTTCCTTAAAAACTGTCCTAAATTTAGTTCTATATCCATTTATTTTGTTGTGCGAAAATACTTCCTCCCTTCTAAAATTAAACCGGGACAAGCCGGGGGCGTCCCTTCTTTATTTTTAGAAAGGAAATAAAGAACGATTTCTTTTGTTAAGGTGTTTCAATTGAATATACATAAACTCTTTTTATAGTTGGCATTCGCCAAAAATCTATCACAGATCTTTGAAAAGCCTTTACTAATTCTGTAAAATTGTAATCAAGGAATTATCTTTCATCTTTACATCCTCGTCACATGACACTATATTTTTGATTTACATATATTTATTCAAGGACATGAATCTGACACTTGAAAAAAATTTGGGTGAGTCTGCTTATGACTTCATCATTTTGGGCGTTTCTATATGAAATTGAATTGAACACCGTTCATACTAAAATGACGCGTAATATCACAATTTGTCTCACTCAAAAGAATTCTGCGTAAATAATTCTGTAAGAATGAAGATTGAAGGATGGGTGCAGTTCCGAAAAGGGAAACCCTTTGATTTTAATTAATCTCTGTATACTTATGTACCATGATTTCCCTTTAACATTTCCGTTTACCACATCCCTTTACCATTTTCCTGTACCATTTTCTTTTACCATGATTTCCTTTTGACATTTACCTATACCATTTCTCTTTACCAGAATTTCCCTTTACAATGATTTCGTCTTATTACGATGTCTTTTTACAATGATTTATTATGAGCGCTGACCGTAGAGGAAATTTCAAAGGAAACGGTAAAGGGAAATAGCAAGAGAAATCATGGTAAAAGGAAATGTTAATGGTAAATCAGTAAAATGAGTGCAATGATATATCGCTCATTGTATTGAAATTTCTTACATTTCATCAGATGTATCACTAATTCTCTCGAAAATTATAACTAGTAGAAAAAAATGATAATAGGAAAAAGTATGTAGCTTAATAAGATCTACAATTTTAGTTCACAATATTTTAAAAAATTTTGCATATTGACTGAGATAAACGCAAAAACAATGAATTTTATGGTTTTTTCATGGATTGACCATGAAATAAATAAAATCAGAAAGTTCCCTTTTTGGTACTTTATCCTGGAGAATTATTACAATTTTACTAAAAAAAAAATGTTAAGGTTCTAGAAGAAATAAAACAAAGGATGAGCTGATAAGCAATTTTATTGTTGATCAGTGTTCTTTACAGATTTGTGTGGTAAGTGATGAAGAGATGGTGACGGTGAGGGGAAAACGATGTACTTATGAAATTTTGAGAAAAATGGGTGCAACGGATCGTGAAGTCGTTAAATTAAAATGCATAAGCGACGGGCTTGACGATGGGAAGAGCAGAGTATGGAGAGATCAATGGCTGATAGGGCAGAGGGTGAACTCCATAATAATTGCTGTAGGCACTGTAGGGGTACGAGTTGTAAAGTAGGGGTTGTGTTGCCAAAAGTGCACCAGGTGCAGGTGCAGGGGCTGGAGCTGGAGCTGGAGCTGGAGCTGGAGCTGGAGCAGGAACTGCCACTGCCAAAGCCAGAATGGCGACGAAGATGCACTAAACAAAAACAGACGGTTTAATTAATTAATTAATTGAAAATCCACTGAGAATCAGTGAGAAGTGACTGAAATTTTCAGTAATCGTTACTAAACTACTGAAAATTTGAGAAATTATTAATTTAATAGTCAGATGTAAGGCTATTAATTTACTAAGTCCAATTCTTACTAATTCAGATTGAGATTGTTCAATTCAAAGACATTTTTTCGTTGACCTTATAGATACTTTTTGTTTGACTGGTACTTAACAAACTTTTTTCTGAGTTTGAAGGATAAATAAGTCAATTTTTTAAGATTCAAAATGTCACTAAATATTGCACTGGATTCCACCTTAATCACTGATTTGTCTTCCATGATATTAATATTATTGATTCTAATAAAAAAAGCTAAAACGATTATTTGAATGCAGATTATAGTTAATGATAGAAATATGCAAAAATATGAGTGGAAATATGGACAATATGTTTAGAAATTAAGTCAATTTTAAGATTCAAAATGTCACTGAATTGCACTTATAGATTGCACCCAAATCACTGATTGTCGTTCACGATATTAATATTGTTATTTCTAATAAAAAAAAGCTGAATCGATTATTTTAATGCAGATTATAGTTAATGATACAAAAATGAAAGATTATTCTGTACGTTATATTTTCATAGAGGTTCATGGCAAAAATATGAGTGGAAATATGGACAATAAGTTTAGAAAATAACACTTTAGCGAGGCACTTTTCTATTTGAAGAAAATTGAATGTTTCAATGAAGATAACTTTTGATAACACAAAATGTACTAACCAACTTGAACATGTTGATTTATTGAGTTTTCTGATGCTTGCAACAGTAGATATGCCGAGGCACTTTAAAAGAAGCCCTTTTATACCTCTGGAGTTTTGTTCTTCTCTACCGGTTTTCCTGTTCTGCGACCAGGAGAAGGGTGGAACTTGACTCTAGAAGAAAGGATTGACCGGGAGTACATCAACTCCTGGAAAAATGTTAAGTGATGCTCAAGGTCGATCTTATCGGGTGTGGTTCTGCAACTTCGCTTCCAGATTCAAGGTGAGAGGCAGATTTCAATGATTTTCGGTTTATATGAAAATATGTAATATAATTTACTCTTTCTCGTAAATGAAGATATTTATGATATTTTTTAGTATAGATACAGTAGAACAAAGCTTCGATAAATTGAAAATGAAAGGAGCTCAAAAGACTGAAAAATAAAACTATTATATGTATTGAAGAATAGAAAACATGAAGTTTGGAGTTTCAGTCTCGAAATCGCTTTCAAATCAACTGTTTCCAATTTTTGTGTATGTCCTTCCTAAGAATTTATGTTCCTTGTAATTCTAAACAAATATAATTGTGTAATATTGAACAAACTTTTAATATGAATATCATTCACATTAAATTGAATTCAAAAACGTTAAAAATCAGTGAAGAAAGACGTTCTGTCGTTCATTGGTATTGGCTGTAAATCCTATGCTCGAGCATAAAGAGGCGTGGTGAGGACAGTAAGGAAAAAAACTGTTGATGACCCTGAAGGGGTGGCTTGAATCTTGGGTATAAATAGTTCCAACTGCAATGTTTTCTGCATAGTCACTTTGTCTCTTGCACAAGAAACAATCTCACAACCCTTTCAACATGTTCAAGTTGGTGAGTACCTTCAGAAATTTATTTAAAGGTTTTATTTAGAAGTTGATATGAGAAATACGTGAAGCATTAGATAAAAAGGATAGAAAACTTGGCTTTATAATTCTTTGTAGTTTTAAATGTATGGATTTCAAACCAATTAGTAGTAGATTAAAAAGCAATAACTTTAATATTAAAATGGACGATTTTATATTTCGACAGCATCTTAATTTGATAAATATGTATCTGTGATAAAAAAAAATTTACATCTTTTTCTCTTTGTAGTTCGCTTTCTTCGCCTTTTTGGCCGTTGCCTTCGCAGCTCCAGCTCCACAACCAGGATACCTGGCGGCACCAGCACCAATTTATTCAACATACGCTGCTTTACCACTTGCAAGCAGCTCTCAATCCATTATTAGGAATCACAACGCTCTGGGATATGCTTATGGAAGCTACCCCTTGGCGTATCAACAATACCCAACTTATCTTCTTTAAATTGAGGATGGACAGAAAATAACGTTGACGACAGCATAATTCATCTCATTCATCAAAATTCATCAAGAAAGAATGCAATTAGTTTCATCATCTTGTAATTTTTTCTAATAAAATTTTTAATTCAGCAGAATCTGTTTCTTTATATTGATATCTACTTTCCTAATCTGAATTAGGAAGGATATGTCTAAGTATTAGTAAGTGAATTAGTCACAATAATTTACTAATCTATTTAGTAGTTTTACTTACTAGTTTTCAAACTTTTTGTATATCTTCTATGGTTTATTTAATATATTTTTAAAAAATTTGCAAGGATTTCGAATTATTATACAGAATTTTCAGTTATTATATGCGATTTTAATGAATTTTGTCGAATTTTGAAGTTTTTTATTGAAGTTTATTAAGTTATTTTTAAAAATTACAATAAATTAACAATTTTGCAAAATTTTAAAAGATCTACAAATTTTTTCATGGAATTTTAAGGGGTTTCTAGTAGTTTTAAGAAATTTCATGAGCTTTTTAGGAATTTTAGAGATTTTGACTTTTTAGATGATTTTAAAGTTCCTCATGAAATTTTAAGCGATTTAAAAAAATTCTTATGGGTTTTAAAGAATTTTGCGACATTTTAAGCGATCTAAAAAATTTATTCATAGAATTCTAATGGGTTTCTAGTAATTTTAAGAAATTCCATGAGATAAATAACTGCTATTAGTCAGTAAAATGTAACTAATTCAGCTGAGAGAGTGAGTCAATCTGATGAACCCTTTTATTGCCTTAGAAAACTTTTATTATATTTATAGAATTTGTATGGATTAAAATACTTTTTTTGTATATTATTTCTTATATTCCTCTCAAAACTTGATTCCCAGTCAAATTCCACTGATTTTTTCTCAGCGACATTTATCTCAGGATTTCAATCAGTGAAAAATCACTGAAATTTTCAGTAGTTTAGTGACGATTACTGAAACTTTGAGTGACTTTTCACTGATTCTCAGTCGATTTTCAATGAATGAAATCTTGAAAAAAAAGACCCTGAAAATCAATGAACTCCCACTGATTCAATTTTAGAGGGTGGTAGTATTATTGTAGTATCTTAGTAATATTCAAAATTTTTGTGGTCTAGTGAAGTTTAGAGATTTCAAAATTAACTCAGGATTCTTATTAAAATATATTGAATAAAAATTGCTACAATATTATAATTGACAAGCAAAACGTGAGTCAATGAATTAATAAATAATAACTAATTGAATCGTGTTTTACTTTTTGTCTATATTCAAATAATTATTTGTAACTAATATAGATGTAGGCAGCGTCACTAATTTATGAAAATTTCTTTTCATAGTTTCTATTATATTTCCTCCAGTATTTCGGGCTTCGAATCAAATTGAGGGAATCGTTGCCCTTTTGAACCACCCTATTTTACAATGTTCTTCGGATATTTATAGAAAAACAATTAATTCTGCTGAGTAAAAATTTTTATTAAAAAAGATCACAAGATGATAAAACTAAGTTGCATTCTTCCTTCATGAATTTTGTTGAATGAGGTTTGGGTATCCCGAAGTGAATTATGATGTCGTCAAGGTTTTTTCTGTCGATCCTCAATTTAGAAAAGATAAGTCGGATATTGTTGGTATGCGACTGGAGCCAAAGGTACGCTTCCGGGATATACTAGAGAGTTGCTGTGAACAATTGCAGCTCCACTGCTTGCAAGTGGTAAAGCAGCACCAGCATATGTTGAATAAATTGGTGCTGCTATCAGTCCTGGAGCTGGGGCAGGAGCTGGAGCTGGAGCAGGTCCTGGCGCTGGAGCTGCGAAGGCGACAGCCAAAAGGGCGAAGAAGGCGAACTGCAAAAATTCATATAAATTAATCAATTTCAAAATGTATATTCAAAATTAAAATTCCTATACTTGAAATTCTATCCATAAACTGAGTCAAATAAGAAAAAATAAAATAAAAATAATAGCACGTTTAATTCAGAAAATATAAATAAACCACTATTTTAAGGGATCTAAAAATATTTAAGATATTTCGTTACTAAATTCATTTAATTTGACCTTGTTACTAAAAAAATTAGTAACATATATGTTGCAGTAGTCGAAAAACAAAATGACA
>JAUESI010000010.1:12774872-12785682 GCA_032275145.1 Synergus laeviventris | reverse complement strand
AAAGAAATTTACGATTATACAAGAAAATGACCAAATAAGTATAAATTGAAGTTGGAAAATCTGAAAATAATATATTTTACAGGAGAATTTGAGAATTCGGTAGACTTTTCCTTCAAAACATTTTCCAATACATTATGTGAAATTCGAGGAGGTCAAAATTTAGTCGCGATTAGATTTTCATGGTGCAAACAAATCTTCATGTTTTAAAAATTTCTTCGAAAAACATCACTACTGTTGGTCAGATAAATTTAATTTAATTATTGCCTTCAATATACATTTTTCCCCGAATTCTTCGACATGAATTTACACTCATTTGGTAATTTTCTTATATAATCGTAACCACTATTGGCCATTTTATCCAAATTAAAAACTTCTATTTATTTTCGGAAACTCACCAACTTGAACATCTTGAAAGGGTTGTGAGTTTGGTTCTTGTGCGAGAGACAAACTGACTATGCAGAAATCGGCTCGGATGGAAACTATTTATACTAAGTATACCATATGCCACCCTTTCAGGGCCATCAACAGTTCTTTTTAGCGATCAACCTGCCTTCCTCACCACGCCCCTCTAGCCTCTAACGAGGCAGGTGGATTGGCAAGTTGTTTTTCTCCCAGCAAGATCCCACAAATCTTAATTTTGAGGTCGTTGGTCAGAGACAATGGTATATATGTATATGACAGAATGAATACCATACAGAGTCTCATGTACATAACGTCCCACACCATACATAATCTTTCCATACATCGATCGACGGTTATACAACATTGAGATTACGCCACTGGATTACACTGATTTACGTGAACATCTGATGAAAACGAGTCTGAGTGATCAAGGTCACTATAATCCGGAAGTGAACAAAAGTCTGAACATTTTTTGCACTTTTTAACAATATCAAATTCAAGTATCATGAGATTTTTATGAATTATAGAAATTTTGAAAAATTTTTAAGGGATTTTAACGAACTTTAGGTGACTTTAAACTTCCTCACGGAAGTTGAAGCGATTTGTAAAAATTTGTGTGACTTTTAAAAGATTTTCCAAAATTTGAAGAGATCTAAAAACTTATTCATGGAATTTTAAACGATTTCGCACCATTAGAATTAATAAGAAACTATTATTATAATTAGTAAAGTTTAACTAATTCAGATTGAGAGAAAAGTAAACGTACAGGAGAAAGTAGAATCAAGAAGTCTATGTAGAAACCCATACAGTATTCTTACCATTGCGATTGTTGCATAAGAAAGGTTTGACCGACTTACACTCTCGGATCAAGTTCAATATCGCAATTAAGGCAAGTCTTATACGTAAATCAAATTCTGTCTGAATAACTGTAATGTACTTTTATTAAATATTATAGCATATAGTTATAACATTATATAATGAGCTTTTCGCTGACTAATTAATCAGCTCGCTTTTACGTAAATCTAATATTAACATGTATGACAGAGAATCAATTGCGATTCTTCGTAAATCGAAACAGTTTCATAACAATTGTTGCGAATGTGTCATCCGTAGGTTCAATTCTGTTTGAGGATTTCACAATTGTGAACGGTAACTGCACGAACTTGTCACGATATAAAAAGGAACACCCAGGCTTTGTTCATCACTCGTCTTCAAACTTTGAACCAGTGCAAGAAAATTTGGAGAAACAATAACAACATGATCGCCCTCGTAGTAAGTCTTCTTATTTCCATATAATTGTTTTTTATAAATTTTAATCATTACAAATATGTTCATCATAAACATATAAATATTCAGCATTAGATATTTAGGCTGAGTATCCAGATACTTATACAATATCTTAGATGGCTATCACGTAGTTCACTTTCCAAAAAATTAAGGTTTAATATCCATTTTTCTCCGTATATATTTGTTAAGAGATAGGTAAAATTTAAATAAAAAATTTTCATTTATTTTCCAGGCATTCATCGCTTTCTTGGCAACTGCATCTGCAGGCCTCGTTCCTGCGGCTCCAGTTGTTGCTGCGGCCCCAGTTGTTGCTGCTCCACTTGCAAGAAGCAGTCAAGTCATTGCAAGAAATTATAACACTTTTGTTCCGACTGGCTATGCAGCTCCTGCAGCATACGTAGCATCTGCAGCTGTACCAGTTCCAGCGCACTTTGCAGCTCCCGCAGCCTATGCAGCTCCTGCAGCTTATGCAGCTCCTGCAGCCTATGCAGCTCATGCAGCCTATGCCGGAGTGCCTTTGGCTTATTCATCTCCTTTTGTTGGCGCTCCCGCAATTGCAGCACCAGCTTCTCCATACATCTTCAGAAGATAAAATTAATATTCGTAAAATTACGTGCTAATTTCTGTACAATTATAATTTCTTTCTACCTGTAAATAAACGTTATGACAAGTAATGCACAAACAAGCTGTTTCAACTTTTGTACTCATTCAATGAGTACAATAATCTTCCATTATTGGACCTCAAAAAATATCAAAATAAAATTCAGTAGAAAATTTAATTTCATCGTTCATATTTATAAAGAAAATGTATTAATATTAGATTATTTGATTTTTTACGACACATGAAACCTTTTACTTTCTGACATCAGCTTTGAATTTTTTCCTTACTTTTTAATTAAATATAGAATATAACTCAATCGATTCGTCTCGACACAAGGAACCTTTTTTCAACTTTGATTATATTGAAAAAAACCTTTTTTGGAAACTGGATTTTGTCACCACTACAAAGCTTTCTCTATAAGGAAGCAAAATCATAAAAATATTTCAATATATATATATATATATATATATATAACGACATACGCCCTTCTTGGCGTAATTCATAATGATAATAATATTATTAATTTAGTATTAATAATTTAGTATTAATAACCAGAATGTTAAATAGTGGGCTATTAATAAAATTACATAAAAAGTTTTAAAATTCGACAAAATTCAATAAAATCGCATATAATAAGTGAAAATTCTTTATAATATTATCACATCTATTTAACTCAATATTGTGTATAATTTATTATGGTTTTTGTTGCAATATCTTATTTGAAAAATTAATTTGGTAGAATAAAAGTAACAAATAAAAATTCTAAAGAAACTAATTTTTTTTACCGTAAATGTAGAGGGTGGATTTTATCGCAGCAGTTGTAGAAGAGTGCATATGATATGATATTCGACGTATTTTACAATATTAAAACTGTAGAAAGATGTTATTTACGGAAGTCATTTTAATGAAATATTTTTTCTCTCGATAAAATCAATGCAAACAAGTAATTAATATGTTTATCCCACATTTTGAGCACAGAGTAGTTATTTCTATTATCAATTCTAAAATATCATATGATAACAGAAAAAAGTTAGACCGAAAATTACCCTTTTTTGTTCACAGAAACATTTAGTGAAAAAAAATGAAGGTACATGCATGTACAAATGTAGGTTGAGTACGAACTCTGACAATGAATTCTTCACCTTCTTTTAAATTTTCTTTGTCTCCGCCTAGATACTGCCTAGTATCTATAAGATTAAACAAGCCACAATTCAATTTACCCTGGCTTCAGATACTTTAGAATCTTGTTAGAAGTTTAAGTACTGCTATCTTTTGTTTTATCAAAAGCTTTATGTTTTTTATGTTCTTTTTTTTTAACAAGGCCATAATTTAATCAAGACTGACATTGCGATGTGACCTTAATCTCGTTGAGAAACCATTTCACTATTACAATTTCAATTTTATGCAAAGCAAAAATATAAATAGAATTTCTTCAAATAGTAAACCCCTATTTTATGAATTTTATTGTAGGTGTTATGCATAATATACATTTTAAAAATACTGTTCAATAAAAATAAAAAACTATTCCAATATTCAAATGCAAATTCAATGGGAATATCAGGAACGATTTTTCACTGTATTGGTCTCATCATCCAACATTCCCATTAGAGATATCTTTTAATTATTACTTACTATTTAGAAACCCAATTTCAAAGCTGTTTTTAAATAATTAATACATTTAAATTGAACAACAACTAAAACCGTGCAAAAATGAACAGATACTGAAAAAATGTTTACACAGTCAACAATCCCAAACACCAATACACCTTATTCTCTAAATTCTGAAAATTCACTGAATAATCAGTGAAAATCCTTAGAATCGATATCCTAAATTTTATTTTACTGTTGCATACGATGTACTTGACGCCCAATATTGAGACAGAAAAGTTACTTGATCGAGGTTGGCAAAACAGTTATTCTGTAGACTCTCTTAGCCTTATGAAATAGAGCTTCTTGGCGTGCAAATCACGTTGCTGAAGAAAGTATAGAATGATACAATACATTGGTATAAAAAGCACTCAAACCAAAATCACCGACAGTCTTCAATTCGTCTTCATACACGATTCACAGTAAAAAATGGATTCCCACTTACTCGTAAGTTTGAATATTAAAAAGTATTCCGCGAATAAAGAAATGTTTACATCATATATTATATATTTTAATTTAGATATTATATTTATTTTCACATCTACACTATCTATAGATTTAAATGGTTTCCACTAAAATTGTAATAATCTATTTTCTCCCTTATTTCAGATGACCTTCGGGCTTTTGGTTGCCGGCATCTGCTTCTGCTCGGCGGGAGTAGTTCCAGCTGCAGTTGCGGTTGCACCTGCACCTGCAATTGCATATTCGAGAGCAGTTCCATACAGCGTACCACCTCATGTTTCTAGGGTTGATATCAACACCAAAGCTCTGGCTGCACCAATAATTGCAGCTGCATCTCCAATTGTCGCACCTGCAGCTCCAATTGTCGCACCCGGAGCTTCAATTGTTGCGCCCGCAGCTGGACCTTTCCTGACTGGCTATCCTGGACCTGCAGCTGTATCTGCACCAATTTTGGCTGCACCAGGATTCATACCAACTTATGCTGGAGGTCTCGCTTCACCTTTTGTACCTTTCGCCCACGCTCCACTCAATTATGGTCCTACTATTCTTGGCTGAAAAATGTACTACTTTTCCATGTTGTATATAGTCCTCTCCTTTCCCAATTTTTATTTCTAAATTTAAAAATAAAGAATTCTTTGCTAAATCGTTGTATTCTTTACCTCAACTTTTGATATGTTATCAATTAATTAATTATAATTATTAATTAGTCAATAGGCCGATTTCGATGAAACTTTTCTATGGTGTAGTTTTTTATCTGCGATAAACACTTTGAAGGAGTTAAAACCACCCCCAAAGTTCTCTTCCATATTTCATATAATCCACTTATAATCCATAATGAAATTCCATTAAGGGTGATTACCTCGTATAAAGTAATTTTTTGGGAAAATGCAAGAAACACGTGAACTTTATTTTATTATCGTGTGTAACATATATTTTTTTCAGATTTTTCGGGTTGAAATCACGCCCATTTGGTAATTTTTCCTATAAATACAAATGGATTTGAAAAAATCACATTTTTCATCCCTTAATATTATAAGAATATTATTCGATTTTCGGCACAGAAAAAACACCTATCTAACATTGACCTTGTAAGTATATTCTACATTTATCATCTGGTGCGTAAAAACACCAACTTCCTAATTGGCATTATATACATATAATAACTTGGGGGAGAAACCCTCGCGTCGAATAAAATTTTTCAGTGGAAAAGATGGGGAGATATTTATTTCTTTTGTAAGGGATTCCGAGAAAAATATTCAATTTCGTTTTTCTAGAGCGATCGTCAATTTCAATACCGAACTCCATCTAGGTGGAAAATTTCTCTAATGACATAAATGCCTTTCACGATTTTATTATCATCGAAAATCCTCTTAAAACGCTAAAATTGACTCTCAAAAATGTATTACTCAAAAATGCAATTGACATTAATTGAAACGATAAATTTGATGCGAAGTGTAATTTCCCCTTTAGTAAAATCTTATATCCCGCTGGCCTTGATGAAAGACAATTTATAAAAAGCGCACCCCACTTCGTCCTTATGCACTTATGCATGGGCATAACTCCTTTGTTCTTAGAAACTTGTCTATCATTTTTCTGGTTTGAGATTCGAAATAATAAATAATATCGAGCCTTTAAGCTGTCAGGTCTTCATCACAAGATTATTCTTCAACTAGGTACTACTGATTTTTATGAACCGACACGTGATTTGTCGCATGGAACATGTATTCCAGAAATATTTTATTCTGCCAATGTTTTTTTCAGTCTCGTTCAGTCAGAAGCAGGATGTACTTCAAGGTTGTGAATCTTGTTTCTGTACCTCCACGTTAAGAAGGCTGAACTGGTTCGAATTCCAGAGCTCAACTTACGCTCTACCCTCACTAGAAACGAGTCGGGATGCTTTGTTGTTAATTGAAGTGTCTATGGTGCATCATGAACATCATGAATGATGGGGCAATTTAAGTGATTGGTGTAAACATTTTTATTTTGATGGAAAGAATATAATAATGAGGAACATGGAGAGATATTAATTATAACTATTCATTCTTATTAGTGCTGTCATTTTTAATCAGATTAGACTTATATTGCAAGTTTCCCTTGAAGTTTTATCTGCACATTTTTCAAATGCATTTCATAATTTGAAACCGTTAAAAAAATTTGTAACGATATTTTCTTCTTTGTATTCATGACTTTAATTCGACATGCCATAATCGTTTGACATTTAGATTCTTGTCACGTTAGTTAAAAGAGCAATCATTCTGATTACCGATTATGTCTCAATCATCATTTGTAAGTACAACGGCGATTGTAATTATGTAACTTTAAATATTTTAGAGATTTATGAAATTTTTCTAGAGTCACATAAAAATAGTTTAAAATCAAGGTCACCTTCAATCACTAAATTCAAAGCAACCGTATTCGCTTAATATTGCTCAGTGTGACATTACCCATTTCTTGAAAGTGAAACTTTCCCCTGCTAACATTATTCGTGATACGAATTTTCAATTATTTAGTTCAAAATTAGGTATTTTAATATTCGAAGGTATAATATACCGAATAAAATGTATTAGAAAAAGATATTAAGATACTAATGGTAGTAATAATATAAACTCCTATAATTTACATTATACGTATTTTCAGAAATAAGATTCGTACTTTGAAAATAAAAATTGAAAAAGAATTCACACCTTTTTTGATCAAGACAAGTTTTAGTATTCAGATCAGGTTTCACCCGATTACATTTAATTTCAAACATGATTATTCTTCGATTTTTCGAAGATACCCCATCGAGATTTCAGCGAAGAGAACCAATCAGACGTTCTTTTCGAACCATCTAGTGTGTAACCAATTGGTGGGGGGTAATCTTGGCAACAAAGCCCCCTATAAAAGCCAACTCATGGCCATTGGTGCATCACAGTTTCAATAGAGAAACCAAGCAATCTAAACCATTCAAAATGATGATCAAAATTTTCGTAAGTATTTTCAAACAAGTATTTTAGGGATAATTATGTATTCATTAATGATTTTCGATTATATAATATTAAGACGCTATCATTTAATCTAACTTGCACATATTTTTAGTAAAAATATTTTAAGAGCTATTCAAAAATAAGCGAAACCGGTTTTTTTTTATCAGAAGAAAAACACTTGTAGAGGGTGAAATCTACCCCTCAACTTTACTCCCAAAACTCGTTTTCTTTCAATGGGATACAAATATTTTAAATAAATATATGTTATTCTATGATTGTTATAACCAAAAATCGACTTAAAAAAACTCAATTTTCCCTTTAAAAAATAGGGGTTGTAACATCTTGAAAAAAAAGTAGTAGAGGTTAATACTATTTTTTAATCTCAAAATGGTGGTGTGCGTTTTATTAAGATAGGGTGATTTTTTCCACTTATTAACATTTTTCATACCCCATTTTAGAAAAATTTCAAATAGAGGCTAATTAGCCCTAAAAAATTATTTTATCATAAACCCTGAAACACGTCAACTTTATTTTTCAATATTCCCTCGAATGCAACAATTTTTTATGAATATATAGTATTCTACCATTTTTTAGGGTGGAAATCGAATTAAAAATTCAATTTTCCCTTTCAAAAAATAGCATTTGCCACCCTTTAAAAAGAAGCACCTTCCTTTTTAGATTAGAAGAAACTTTGCTATGGTAAATATTCTTGTAGAGATTGTACTATTTATATTACTTGTGTCTATTTGGATAATAAAAATTCTTTTAGAATGATAAGAAATGATACCATGTGTAGACTATAATTTATAAAAAATCTCTGATTTATATTTTTTACAGTTCCTTTTCGCAGCCCTCGTAGCTAGAAGCTCTGCCTATCCTGGAATTGGACTTACCGGTGTGATTGGAACTCATGCTCAATCTTACAATGCACATGCTATCAACCACGCATATGGCTTGGCCGCTCCTGCTGTTCCAGCATATTCGTTATATGCTTCTCCAGGATACATCGGAGCATACAACGCTTACAACGCACCACTAATAGCCGGCCGTCGCTAATTATCATTATGCAAAACCTCATAGCACTCGACTAAAAACATGGAGACTGATTCTTCGAAAGTTCACGAAATAGTTTTTCTAATTTCATGAATTCGTTTTATAAATAAATGAAAAAATGCATCTGTTAAATAATAAAATTCATCTCAATTTCATCTGAATATATTGCTTTCAATTTGATTTTCTGACGGTGTGTTTTTCACCTGTCACTTATTCTTGCTGACAACGGAAAACTCTTCAATGCCTAATGTAAGATTGGTATTAATGAGATATTACTACTACACCGTTGCCCCATAAATCCCTAACTATATTGAATATTTTTATTGAAAAAAAATTCCGACTAGGGCCTTGTCAGAGCCCTATTTTAAATAGGGCTAAATGGGACAATTTCTGCACGGGTCAGCTCTTATTAACGAACTTTAGGAGATTTTAAAGCTCCTCGTGGAATTTTTAGTGATTTAAAAAGATTTGGTGAAATTTTGAGGGATCTAAACATTTTTAAGATGATATTTCTTTGAATAGTGTTACTAATTCGTTTAGTAAGGAGTTACCAATTATTTTGAATCATTTGAATCAGATAAGTAACTGCTATTAATTAGTAAAATTTAACTAATTTAGATTGTGAGGGTATGTAAATAAGTTAAAACGAAATTTGTTGACTAAATGAAATTTTTTTTGAGAAGGAGCCATTTTGTTCAAACGTGATATTTTTTTATTCCTTCGATTAAGCACTAAAAAATAAAGTTCTGAAGTTCGTTGTAAAAATTTGAGCCCGATCGGCATGACCAATTTTGCTCACTGCAAAACGCCTTTTTTTGAAGTTCCTCTCGAAAATCGGGAGTAGCAATTCGAAAACTCAACATTTTTATGAAAATAAAATATGAATGTATACGTGAAGATCAACTTTATTTAATATAAAAAGATCAATTAAAATAAATGCAAACGCCTTTCCAAAAAAAATGTTTGAAAAATCGATTTTTTCAGCCTCCTGACTAAGTTGAATCTCTTAAGTAGAAAAAGTAAATCTGGTCAGACTCAAAAGGAAAAAATGATCAGTGCGCTTTTCATGATCTTTTATGTGAAATCAAATATCTTTTGTAAAACATCCTTTAGAATAAAGTTTGCTAGTTTGTTTCACATTTAAAATATAAGCACATTTACATTTTTAAGATTTAGAAAAATCAAATTAATAAAGAATTAAATGTATCGAAAACATTTATAAGAGATTTCTTACCGTCAAGAGACAATGAAAGAATATTTTAGTTCAAGTTGCTGCTGAGCGATGGTGCTACTATTACGAAGGATTCCTTTCACTTTCTGCTGCTTTATAAATTAAAAAAAAAAATATTTTAACTCAAGAAATTTGTGAATTTTTGAAAAATTATTAGAATTGATGATATTTATTACAAGGGAAACAAAATTTCTAACTAGTAGACGAATAACAAATTTGTTTTACCACTTAAAATTCATTTAAAAATTTAAATATATATAGATATCTTTATTGTTTGGAAAATGTTAATGGTCTTGAAAAAAATTAATTTATAATTTTTATTCAGTATTTAAAATAAAAAGTTGTTTTAATTAACAGACCCGTTGTTCTTGTTGTAAATAAATTCTATTAATTCAACATCTTTTTGCTTTTTCTGAATAAACAGTCGGCTATTTTATTTGGCAAAAGAAGCCTTCTATTTGTCAGTTGTAAATGTCTTCAATAAAGCGAAAGTTTTTCTTGTTCTTTTGTCGCAATATAATAAACATAAGCACAACCATAAGTGTTGTGTGCATTTTGCGGCGTCGGTTCTAATCCACTGAACATTCATGTCAGTAATATTACCTTGATTCACTTACCTGCAACCCTTGATATTCATTAAATACGTAACATAAATTATTTTTTGCTGCATCTTTCAGTGTTGTTTTCTTATTTCATATGCGTTTATTTAGTTATTTCCCTTCGCTCTATGTTTAATCTTATTCTATGTCTTTAAATGATTATGAAGACACGTCAAAGAACTTCTTATTCATTATGCCCTTAAAAAACATGACTCAAAAGATTTTCACTGTCCACTAAAGAACTGATGATTAATGTTCAATTTTTAAACTGCATATAAGTTTTGTACCGCACTATCTTTTGAGTCTCTTATAAAAATCTTTTTCTTTCTTATACATTATAGACGAAGCTGATTTTCAAATTTTATTTCCCAAGAAATTCACTAATTTCAGATATATTTAATTGATGTTGTTATTCATATTATGCTCTTGAGATTCAGGTGCGTCATAATAAGGCGGTGAGAGCGATTTCATTGAGATCTATGACCGTGAATGTATAGGCGTTTGTATAATGAATTGCATGTGTATGAAGACTTACGCTAAGTGCTCATGTGTTTAACTATCT
>JAUESI010000010.1:12718818-12730942 GCA_032275145.1 Synergus laeviventris | reverse complement strand
AACGAGATAATTAGGTTGAATATTTATATATTTAGGATGAATATATTTGTAATCCAATTTTTTGATATTTATAGATGTTAAGTTTGAGTATCCATTTTTCCCTATGTATCTAATAAGATAATATTCAATCTAAATATCGTATAAGCGGTTAAATAACGAGATATAATTAGACTGAATATTTATTTGTTTAGGAGGAATACCTATAGATATTTAGGATAAAATAATATATTTGTAATTCAACTTATTTTTGACTATCTAGATGTTATGTTTAGAATATCCATTTTTCGTCGATATATAGAGAGTGGACTCATTGCCATAATAATTGATGTTCCTTTTATTATTGACTATTTTCCAGGTGACTCGAATTTATCTTCGTATCCGATCTCATTGTATTTAAATGCACTTTCCGTGCCTCAATCCGCATATATTTTGCAACGAGAATAAATTCCCGATATCAGTTGTCCGATAATACAATATCCTGGACCTCGAGTTTAATTATAGTCGCATATATAATGAAAGATTGATCGCGTACGTTCCGAAGACCTCGCGGAGAATTCAATCTGAGAAGGGGGTAAACAGATTTTTCGCGATGTACTCTACACAATAATAAGGATATATTGGATGAAATCGGCGCATGTGCCAAATCCGCGTTGTACCTTTGCTTCGATCGACGATGTAGAGATATATGCTATAGTGCTATATGCTATAGATATATAATATAAAGAGAGAGAGAGAGAATCGACGAACGGATAAAATGCGATTAGCACAATTCCTTGCGTGCGCAGATTCGCTCCTTCTTTCAACTGGACTTGCTCCGTACATGTGCTTTGATAAGGAAGGGGAAAGATTCCACATATTCAACCACATGCTGTTGCGGTTGTGATGAAGTGAAGGGTGGTGAAGGGTTTGTAACATATGCATCTACATATACATACATATTACGTATATTATATGAATGTATAGAAAACAGTATAGTACAGGTATAAAAGCTATCAGAGAATATGTATTATATACGTATATAGATTGTATACATAGCGTGGACGAGTGACCTGCTAGCAATTGAGTGGATAGCAGTTCGTCCGGGGTGGAGTCAGCAAGTGGAGGGGATTGACGTGCACTTGGAGCAACTTACGTAATTGCGTGCTTCTTTCTTATACGATCCGACCTGCAGTTATTTACCACGCGGGAAACACTCCACGCATCAATGCGCCTTAATTAAATGCATTGGTCATGAAAAAACACATTCAAAGCCGATTTTCTTCAAGTCAAAAGACGCCCTTCTTTTATTTTCAGCATTGTTTTCCTAGGAATATTCATTTGCACTCTCTGGCTTTGAATTAGTGAACATTTCTTTCTATTGAATTAAGCTGTGAGTTTAATTTTTCTCTCGGGGAAAATCACTCAATCAGCAAAAATGTTGTTTTTTGTTCAGTCGTTCATTTTTAACTGTATATGTCTTATTAGCTAATTTCTTTGATTAACTTGCTGAGAAATCGTGTAAAAAGATGAGTTTGGTTCAAAAAAATTTGAATCCAACTTATATAGGTAGATAAAAGTCCGAAATTCGGGTCAGATAAATGTGAGCTGATAAGTGATTATTCTTATTACTTGAACAAAACACTTTTCTGGCACTACGACTGAACTATAGAACGTACACGGAAATAAGCCAACTTTTTTATATCTTATATATAGAATCCTCTTGGCAAAACTAAATATTAGATCTTTTTGATTTGTTATTCTTGTGATTAAAATAGGTCAATATAAATAGGAATTGTCCGTCGAAAACAAATTTTCCATGATAGGTTTTCTATCATTTTCTATAATTGTTCTGTCGTTTAGACTCTTTCCACCCTCATTTTTAAGAATATATTCTTTTTGTACGAACTATACAGTTTTTCTCATTATAATCGAAGTAAATAGTGGAATATATTAACTATTTAGAAACACTATATTATATTATAAACATATTATAAAATTTAATTATTTTACAAAAACATAAAGTATAATTTAACAATACATGTTTCTTAGCAGACTGTAAATTACACAAGAGAACATTTTTTTGAGTGAAACTTCTGAGCCATTTTCCTAAAAATTTAAGTAGTCACAATCACAAATGTTTTTAAGTTTCAAAACCTATCTCCTTCTTTTTATATAACGTTATACATTTAATTGAAGTTTGCGTATAATTAGTGCCTGGAGGGAATATACGTAGGGTATGAGTATATATTAACTCCATAAATCTATAATAATTCGAGCTCCCTTTTCGTTCACCCCTCTATTCTATCCTATCACTGCAGTCGGCTGTATCAGACAGTTACCCTTGTGCGTGAACATGAGGGTTGGAAAGACATAGGGAAGGGAGAATCTGCAAAAGGTTCGGCTTATTGTACGTCAATCTTCTTTTCCAAAAAACAGTCATTTGTTAACAAAATTACATCATCTCCTCTTCGTTTTGGTTTTTTTAATATCGGAACATTTTCTTTTAGTTCACTGAATAAACTTATTGCCTGCAAGTTAATAACAAATCTGTTATAATTTTTTCAAATTGTGAATTTATTCTTAAGTTAACTCTTATATTATTTCTTTGAACTTCCTTTAACTTGAAAATGCACAATGCAGATTCTGCCTGAAGCATTCCACCTTATTGTTAGCCTGAAACATGTGGTGCGCACTTGGGTTTTGCATGTGGCGCAGTTTGACTTGGTCAGTACGCTATAAAAGTGTAAAAGGATGTGAAATTTCAGCTTTATGGCCATCTACTCTTTCCGATACATATGGTCAAACCTCTTTTGCAGCGACAGGACTTACAAATTTTACAAGGTTAACTCTCTAAACTAAGAAAAATTGGGTAGAATTTTCCGGAATCGAGATATATTTATTTTTAATGGGTGTAGTATTTTTCAAAATTTCAGAAAAAGGGAACCTGAAAAGGCAAATGGAGAATGAGGCAAGGAAGAAAGTGGCGGTTTCCGAAAGAAGGAAGGAAAAAGGCCTAAAAAGTAAGAAGTATAAAAGGAAGAAGCAAAAAATGAAGAAGTAAAAAATGACAGAGGACCAACAGAAAGAAAAAGAGAAGGTGAGAGGCAAAAAAGGAAAGGAAGTGAAAAAAGTAGTTTATGTTACGAAGAATTGGTTAACGCCGGTTTGTCCTGACTTCCCTCCGAAGAGAAGAATGATTCGCGGCTTGCCACCGGAACGGGAGAGCCTAGCAAATCCTGAGGCCAATACACCGACCCGTTTCCCCTGAGCCTGAAGCATTACGGGTGAGAGGGGAAAAGAAGGGAGTCAAGGTCATTGGCAGCTGCTTTGAAGTCTGCACGCTTACCTAGGTGCCGAATGTTCCTTTATTTTAGGACCTTTTCTCTTAGTTAGGGGTTCAGGTATCAGATATCGTGATCAGATCACAAGTTGGCCAATTAGATCGAAATTAAAACGTAGGAAGGAAGAAAGAGGCTAAATTTGAAATAGTTGATGCAGAAAAAATAGCTGTTGAAAAATACTATTAAAAATATCAAAAATCTCATTATCCCTAATGTCCCCTATTTTCAAGATTTTGTCCCTAAAGTACCCTATTTTCCTCTGTTTTCAAAAAAATTCCTACCTATTCTGGGAATTTGTCACCCTTTCACCTAAATCTTTAGTGATTCCTACAATTCCCTTGAAATTTTGAAGAAGAGAACTTTTAAAATCGTTTAAAATTCTTTAAATTCATTTATATATGGAATAGTTTTGAATTTTTTTCAATTCACCTTTTGAATTCATTTGAATTCTCCTGAGCTTCTTAAATTTTATTAACTTGAGTTGGAGGTCAAGGTTTATTTCTCAAGTTAGTTTCAATTTTTTATGTTTTTAGATGATAATAGCTAGGTTGCAAATTGAACTACTTTGTTGGAAATCATTTTTTTTTTAATAGGAAAGTTTCAATTATCGTACAGATCACATACAGGACTACATGTTCGTAAAAACATGTTTTTCGGGTTCATGGGGTCACAAAACGTGGAAATTTGATAAAAACGGGGGTTCAAATTTTACACAAATCTACTACCGTCTCTGACGAGAATGTAAAACAGCTTTTGAAGATTGAACCATCAAAGTTGAAATGAAAGGACACTTGGAAACCATCCTGACTGACCCTCATCTCTCTTTCTCGATTTTTACCGTTCCAGGTCAGAACCAGGACATTTTAGGCCTCATAATGGAGACAGAGAAGAGATGATGCTTTCCCACCTCGCGGCTTTCCTTTTAAGCCGAAACCGATCGCATTTGTAGGCGGCACCCGTAAAGTCGTATACAAGAACCGAGAGACCTTGTGGAGAATCCATTTTTAAAATTTAGGGGATGTACTATAGTGTCTTGTCAGCTAGAACATTAGCTCTGAAACATAGATTTTCGTTTCTGCGCGTTAAATAATCTACATGGAGAAAAATGTATACTCAAACTTAACATCTGATCAAAAAATTGAATTACAGGTATATAAATATTCAGCTTAATTATCTCGTTATTCAAACTGAGTAGTATCTAGGATCATTAAATTGAAATTGTTATATACTCGTTTATAGTGTCCTAAAATGATCAGGTCAAGTACGTTAGCCAAGCATTTTGAAAATTTTTTAGAAATTTTTTTTTTAAATTTACAAATTCTATGAATGGATATTCATAGTGCTTAGAAATTCGACCAATTTATCCTTATAAATTTTTTCGATAAAAAAAAGTGTCAGTCTTATAGCATTTCGAAAATTCAAACAAACGAACGAAAATTAAAATTTAAAGCTAAAGAACACGTGATATGAAAAAAAGTACGTTTTTAGAACGTTATTTGGCCTGAATTAGAACATTTTTAGGACGTCCTAAAAACATCTTGGGATATTCGTGCCCAACTGATAATCCTTCCTAACCCGGGTTGGGAAGGATTATCATTTGGATACATTTTTCCTTTCTGTTTCAATCCTGAAGATTGAAAAAGATTGAAATGGATAGACTTCCTATTCTATTGCTCCCAACAAGGCTACTTCACTTTATTATAAACACATATTAGTAATTACAATTGTATATAGAACATGAGCATTGAGCTTGTTACTCTACTAATGGTCAAACGACATCTGGATTTGTTAGAGAATTACAATTAGCTGCAAGACCTTTTTGGTAAAATTCAAATTTGGAGAGAGGGTCAGATTTGCTTAACTCCTCTCAATAAAACAAATAAAGGGATAAACATAAAAACAAAACCAGAGGAACGGTTTTCACACAGCTTTAAGAAGTTTAAAATAATAGACCCTAACGATTCTGAAGGTAGAATCATAATCCAAAGCTAGAAAGGACCTCAAATAGAGTTATAGACTACATAATAGAGAATTTAGAATTATCATAAAATTCGGTATCTTTTTGTTCCAGATTTTAAACAATGATACGAAGTATATGCTTTGCAATTCGCACCTGCAATCGCCTGAGTAGGAAAACGTGTTACGTGGTGTCTCGTAATATTTCCAAAGCTTCCAATGCACTACCTGAGCTAACATCGGTCAGGTATAAAATGGAGCGAGGACCATATGCCACATTAACTGATAGTCATGTTAATTTTTTCAACAATCTGCTGGATCAGAATAGAGTCGTCACTGATCCGGACGAATGTGAAGGCTACAACGTCGACTGGATCAAAATGGTCAGAGGTGAGTTGAGTAGGTCATGAGCATAAAATCTAAGCGAGGATTTTCTTCTGAAGTCTACAGAAGATGATTTCTAATTAAAAACGAATCGTAAAACGTTTTTCATCAATTTATAGACTACCTTGCAGTCTTTCGAATGAATTTTGAATAACCAGGCCTTATGTACGACAGACCGGTCCCTATATAATTATATTCACTATTATCCCCCTATATTCGATAAAAATTCACTTTTTTGATTGAAAATTCAACTATCCGTTGAAAATACACTCTAATCGTGGAAAATTCAAATCTTTAATTGAAAATCTTTTTTTTTATTTCACGGTATCTCAATTTTAGGACATTTTGGGATTATTTTGGGATATAAGTAAAATTAATGTTATACATATAAAAGTCCACGCAGCAACAGGTTTATTTCCTTTTGCACGTCACATTGCAAAAGTGTTATAAATAATTATTAATTATAATAAAAATAATAATACTAATTAATAATAATTTTTATAAAAACGGTAGGTACCCTTCGAGCTTAAAAAAAGTATCCTATATATGTAACCTACCTACTTTTTTTTTACATAGGGACTGCGTGAGGCTTATATATAACCCTCCAAAAAACTCCCCTCCTAAAACTCCCATTCTCAGGTGTAATTTCAAGTACTCAATCAATTTTATAATATCGTCTTTCATAAGAATAACTAAAAACATCTTTTCCAATGAAAATCCTTCAAAAAGTACCAAGTGAATAATCCAAAATCCAAAATCCAAAAGTTTCAAAGAGAACTTAATAGTTCTCAGAATATGTTGCAATTCCAGAAATTCGTGTCAATCTTCCAAATTGTTGTTTCTCCTTTAGGAAATAGTAGGCTTGTTCTGAAGCCTAAGACAACCGAGGAAGTTTCAGCCATTTTAAAATATTGTAATGAGAACCGACTAGCCGTTTGTCCTCAAAGTGGAAACACTGGTCTCGTTGGTGGAAGTGTTCCAGTTTTTGACGAGATAGTTCTCTCCATGCGCTTGATGAACAGCATCATCGACACTGACGAAATGGCTGGTTAGCACGTGAACTATGTTTTATCTTTTCGCGAATCCATCGCTATAATCTAGAAACCAGTACTACAACCAATTCTAAATGCCTGCAGGTGTCGTGGTTTGCGAAGCAGGCTGTATTCTCGAAAGCTTAGAAGAACACATGCACAAAGTGGGCTTAATTATGCCTCTCGATTTGGGTGCAAAGGGTAGTTGTTTGATTGGTGGTTGCGTTTCTACCAACGCCGGTGGCTTGAGGCTCCTGAGATACGGAAATCTACATGGAAATATCCTAGGACTTGAAGCCGTAATATTATTATTCCGTTATTCAGCATAATATATTTTATAAAAATTAATTTCTTTTAAAAAATTCTAAAATTTTCGTTTTCCAGGTTAAAGCCAATGGCGAGGTTGTCAATTGTTTAAACACACTAAAAAAAGACAACACTGGCTACCACTTGAAACATTTGTTTATTGGCTCGGAGGGAACGTTGGGAATTGTCACAAAAGTTGCAATTCAATGTCCACCTTTACCAAAAGCGACAAACGTTGCATTTTTAGGTTCGTGAATTTCTTGAATTTCTAAAAGTCTCACCTTTAAAATAGAGTTACTTAACCTTGAAGATATTCATTCAGCCTCCCACCATTTAAATGATAAAAAATTACTATTAATTAGTGGAATTTAATTAGTTCAGATTAAGAGAGAATCTAACAGATGTTTGATAGTTTTAATGTTTCTCTATAGGTCTAGACAATTTCGAGAGTGTCTTAAAAACATATTACTTAGCGAAAGCAGAGTTGGGCGAAATTCTATCTTCCTGTGAAATGATCGACAGGCTTTCACTGGAAGTATGCACAAAAATACTTGGTTTGCAAAATCCTTTAACAACCGGAGATGATGGACATAATTTCTATGTGTTAATTGAAACGGCCGGAAGTAATCTTGCTCACGATGAAGAGAAAGTGAGTGCTTTCGTAGAAAAAGCGATGAACGAAGGAATCATTGCTGATGGTACCTTGTCCTCAGAACCATCAAAAATGAAGGTCAGCATTTTTTTGTGTTATTTTTGATTAATGTTGTTGAGCAATACAGTGAAAGAAACAAAATAGTGTTTTGTTCGGGGTAAAAATGATTTCTTTGTTGCAGAACATTTGGGCACTCAGAGAACGAATTACTGAGGGAGTTTTAAAAGAAGGTTTATACGTTTTTAAATACGATATTTCGTTGCCTCTCAGAGATTTTTACAAAGTTATCGAAGTTCTTCGAGAACGTTTAAAGGGCCCAGAGTTTCGGAAAGTTAGCGGATATGGACATATAGGTATGATTTAAAATTTTTATATATTCGGTAAATTATTAAGTTAATTTGTTCACTGTTTAATATAATGAATTTAATATTATTTTTAAATTATTCGTTTCCATGGTAGATGATATTTAATACAATAATAAAATAATTTAATAATAGAAATGGAATTAGGACATTTTCCAATATAAACTGGAGCATGCGGTTTCAATTTTATGCAAATTTGTAGGTCATTCGAATATTCTCAGTGGTCATTTTTGTTTTCTAGTTTTCTATTTTATCTTCTTAATGTTAGAAAAAAGCGTTTTAATATATATATAATATATATGTATTATGATATAGCTTAGAATTCAAACTTTCTATTTTAATATTTCAATTCTCTTAATGATAATTTCATTATAAAAATGATTAAAGACGTATTATTTTTAAAACAATTCACCGCTCACGAAGAAAAGTTTATAAATAAGTAGGAAAGTCCTTAAAAATTTTAAATAGATAATTTGAAGAGAAAATTCATATCAGACGATGCGACAATTGCCACATGTGTGTAAGTTTGGTTGCCTGGCCCCAGGGGAAAGGGGTTGATAAATATTGTTATTGTTATATAAAATGAGGAATTTTACCATTTTTAGTAAATTATGAATTTTAAAAATTAATTTATACAAGAAATAATTATCGGTAATGTAGGAAGCATCTTGGAGAGCTTTTTTAAAATTGCATTTTAGTTTTTTTTATATTTCTCTTCATGATAAGACAGATAATCAATTATAAAAAATATAAGTTTAATTACATTTTTTTTCAGTTTGCACTAACAAGTTCCAGTAAAAAAGATTGCTTTAAATTTAAACATTAAAATGAAATACATATTCCTTTAAAAAACTTCGTTCTAAGCATCGAGTTATTATCTCTAATTAATCTTAAATTAAATTCCAATAATTTTAATATTAAAAGACAGTTTCCTGCTTTGCCGACAAAATTTAAATACTTTTTCTAATTTTAATTTAAAACATCATTTACAATCTTTTGCAATTTAATATTTTGTAAATTAATTTAAATGTGAACTCAATTCAAAATTAAACAGTCTATGAACTTCAATTTCTAAAGATAGAATAGATAAAAAGAAAGACGAGTTAATTGAATTTTTCCTAATCTTGCACATTTAAAAAATGTAAACCCATTCGGCAAATACTGCTGTAAAATTGTTGTTATTTTTTCATTCAATGTTTTTAATTCAATTTTTTTTAGTTGACCTTTTTTTAAATTAATGATTTATTGATTGGACCGTTATAAATAACGATTCAACCCTTGACTAAAAACGTTCATATCGCCGGGTTTCGCTAGATAGCAGCACCCGCTTGACACAGAAGTCGCCAAGTGGATTTCTTGTATGAAAATTTATTGCATTGCACTTGCGCACCCACACGTCACGAATCAGTTTCAGGGGTGTAATTATTTTATCGTTAATGTGGTGCACATTAAAAATTTCGAATTTTGATATTTTTCTATTATTTTCGTTTTAATCAAGGATCAATTAGGAATACTAATATTAAAATTAAAAAAGGCAAAATGTTTTAATAGTCCTGATAATTGTATTATAATTTATAATTTAATATAGATAGAATATAAAATTATATAAAAAATGAATACGCTTTTACATATATGTAATTAAAAATGTTATATTATTCGATTTCGCTTTATTTCAACCTCACGTTTTTGTAGGCGATGGAAATATTCATGTGCAAGTGTCTACGACGGAATACAACGATGAAATTGCATCGCAATTGGAGCCTTTTATTTTCGAATATGTCTCAAAACATAATGGCAGTGTGAGTGCAGAACATGGAATTGGATTCAAAAAAACAAAGTTTTTGCACTACAGCAAAGACGCTTCAGTTATTTCACTCATGAAGCAAATCAAAACAATGATGGATCCTAATCATATTTTAAATCCTTACAAAGTTCTCCACCCTCTCTAAATAATTATAAATTCATTTTTATAGAATTTTTAGTTTTAAAGGATTGATTTATTTTATTTAAAAAGGTGACGATATAGCATTCCATAATTAAATAATATATGAATGTACAGTAAATGAATGGATTACAATTGTATATATTTTTTAAATGTATAAATGTACTTTTAATTAAAATTAAGTAATTTTAGAACAATCAAGTGCCATAAAGTTGTAAAAATTGTATATATAATTATATATATAATATTAATTTTCAGTTGCATTGTGTTAATTATTTTAGTCCTTTTTAATTCGTATTTTATTTTCAGCTTCAAATTTTGGTGTGAATTCTTTCATACACATAGTGTGAGAAAGTTGAGAGTTTAGAGAAGAGAACTGAAATAATCAATGTTCAAGTCTCGGAAAATGGTTGATAGCAACTCGAAATAGAATCCTCCACTTGTCACTTAGTCTTTGACATATTAAATTATTTATTGGACTGCTCTTCCACAGGAACTGCCACTGAAAGATATATGTATATATATATATAATATAGTTATTACAAGATAGATATACTCTAAAAAATATAAAGTTATTTTATAAAAAATATTGTCTCCATAAGCGATAATAAAAACTAAGTTTTCTTTACTAACGTTTTTTTTATTTTTATACGAGTACTACTTCCGACCGAGTAAATGGATTAAAGTCTCCCTGGAAAGTCCGAGGAGAGCTTTTCCCCTCTAAACTCTTGTTGAATAAGTATGTGTAAGTAATCTCTTAAGAGAGTTACTACAAGAAGAGTTAAAATTCGCTTTTTAATCTTGAAAATTCTTTAAAGATCGTGAATGTAAATGAAACGATTATTCGATCCTTGGGAGCTAAAGATCGGAATTCCAAAATTAAGAGAGATGTTGTTGAGAAGGATGTTTATTGGAAGTGTGACTCAAGTCTGCTTTCGGATTATGTTCCATAGGTGTGGGTAAAATTTGCATGAAACCATTACAGTACTTGAAATTATACGAGAGAATATACGTGAGTGCTTTAGAACTTGTGAAATAGTACCAAAGGGATCCAGATATGAAAATGTACTGTTCCTCCATGGTTGGAAAAATAAAATTTTTTGCACCAAAAGAAAATTTAGTGTATTGTAAGGGACTTTCATGTTAATCAAGATTTTCATTTTTCAAAATCTCCTTCGAAAATTGGGTTTTCAAATTTATATTTTAATTTGAAAGTGACTTTTTTTCTTTGACTTTTATATGTTTAGAAAGCCATGAGAATTTAGAGGAATAAGTTCGATTATGGAGAGACTTTCGAGCTTCTGGGACGGCGAAAACGAATCAAGTGGCGAATCTCTGAAGGGTGAACAAACGGAAGTATAAATATTATGGTGGACATATTGCTAGGTAAGTTTTCAATTTATTCTGTATAATTGAAGAATACTTTTCTCAATAAATGGCTGAAAGTTTTTATAATTTTATAGCATAAAAATTGTTAAGAAACGTGTTATATTCTACGAGTTTTTTGAACAATTCCCTACATTGCAATTTAAACAATTTTATATAAAAACTGTACTAATATCCTAATATATATATATATTCAGTATCTGATAACTAGATATTGCATAACGACTTGTTTCTGATCTTCGATAGAAATGATTTTATAGCATTTTTTTTACTGAAGCAGAAATTTAATAGTCTTTCGCTTTGCAAATTATATTGAATATTATCTCTCCTCCTTCTTTTATTTTCTCCAAAGAACTTACGCTTCATTAGGAATATTATTACCTGACGCCCTTCTTTTCTTCTCTTTAATTATTGTCTCTTTCTCTTGCTTCTTTATTATTCTATCGCTTCTTTTGTTCTTTTTTTCCTTTCTACTTCTTTTTATTTCATTCTTTCTTCTCTTCCAGACTGTATAATTCTACATCATTATTTTATCAACCATCTCTGAAGGTTTGTTTAACTTATATAAATAACTGAGGTCCCTAATGCCCCCTGTTTTTCATATTTCGTCCAAGTAGGTACCCTTTTTTCAGTCAGTAGTGTAAAATTTTCTTTAAATTTACACAAAATCGCTATTTTCCTCATTTTCCCCTTTTTAAGCATTCCTCTTTTTTCCCCTGTTTCCAAGGAAATTCCCATTTTTTTGGTTGAAAACCAAATATTTAGTTAAAAATTAATTTCTTAAT
>JAUESI010000010.1:12701851-12714894 GCA_032275145.1 Synergus laeviventris | reverse complement strand
ATCTGATAATAACGATTTAGCTGTTAGTGATTTATTTTTCAGTGCTTTGTTAATGATTGACTTTCTATGAAAATGAAGTAAATTAGTATAAAATTCAATAGAATAGAATTAATTAAAAAAATTTTAGTGATCTCCTTTTACAGTCGAGTTAATACAAAATTATTTAGATTGCAATATATTTAAATATTTAATATATTAATATGATTCGCTCGCAGGTTAGACTAGGTATTGAATTTCCTCTGAAAATGTAGGTAGTGCATAAATTGTTTGTTCCTAGCATGCCTTAGCCATTAAACTCTTTAATTATGATATAATTGAACGAACTCTTGTCTTTGAAAAGACTTCGCGTAATCTCGCAAAAGTCGTTAGTCTCGAGAACGAACCAAGTTTGCAATGCCCTGAACTATGAAGTTTGCCCATAGTTGGAAAATGGGGGGAAAGTAATACCGCAAATTTCGTGTATGGCGTCATCGACTACAGAATTCCAAAGTTACAGTATCTCCGTCCTTTCTTCTATATGCAGCTAACTGGAAAATGAGTCTTTTCACTGGAAACTGTTACATAAACTTAAGTCTTCAACACTCTATGCCATAAGTGGCGTGTAATTTCTATAAAGCTTTTTGTCCTTTGAATCTTTGATCACCTTAATCCCGCACCTTATTTGAAACTTCACTTAATATCCTTTGCTTTTTAATCTGAAAATTCGATTTTTTCAATTTACTTAACAACTGTTATAACTGTAGTAATATTATTTTTTGTATTAATTTAATTTGAATATTTTTTCCCTAAAATTAAACGATTTGTAGTCATAATTTTAATTTCATGAAGGGTATATATGGTTCTAAGACGATAGAATATATATTCAAATAAAATATAACAAATCGTGTGTGTGTGTGTGTGTGTGTCTGTTATTTCTTATTGTATATTAGTTCGGTCATCCTTGATACCACGTAAAGCTCATAAACGTCTTTTAGTGAGCCTGAAATGATTGAACGTCACCGAAATCTCTGAGAGACGAATCACGCTATCAAGTTAACTTATATTGCCAATAAATCGATGCCATTTTTTTATACTCTCTCGAGTTTCATCTATATGACACAATATTTCATTTATATTGGACATCTACGTTATTGTTCGTGAATTTTATCGCTATATGCATAAGTTTTATGAAAGAGTTATTTAAAAAGGGGTTATAGTTGAAAATAACTTAAAGAATTATCATTTTATATTTATTTTAATTAGAAATTGAAGAAAAACTGATGAGAGCTTCCAAATATGTTATCTTACGAAATTCCTAACTCGTATGTTCGCTTTTATACAAACTTGTTAGGTAAATAGTTTTTATTACGAAGTCGAATGAATTCTTTTACCCCGAAGGAAAATTGTAATTGGTAGACCCACTTAGAATGTTTTCTTTGCTCTCTTTAGATTGATAAACTCCAAAGACAGAAAGTTGTTGGAGACTGGAATCGTCAGTTGAAAAAGCGAACCTTTTCCGATCCAGAAGTCTCTTAAGAATCCATAGAAACGGGAACCTGTAAGAACTTGTATCTAAAATCGATGTGGGAAACCTTGAATCATAATAATACAGGATTGACAGCATTTCGCTCCTTTCATATGATCCTCTTATTGTCGATGTAGTAACTTCCAAGTCTATTCAAATATTTTAAATACATATTTTGTTCGTGGGCCTTTGTTCGTAGACTTAAATTTAAAGTAGGGCCAATTTTGTATCAGGATTTTATTTGAATTTTGAATATATTTCGCATAATAATTTTAGAGAATAATAATTATTATAAGAATCTATCTAGTAAAATATATCCCTTTTTAAATTTCTTAGTTTTGTGAAACTAATTTCCCAAGAGAGTCTCCTTTCTGCAAAGAAATCCTTTTTCTTTGAAGTTAACTTGACCAAATAATGAAGTCACAAGGTACAAAATTGCATCCCTTTGCGCATATAATTCGGTCTATGCAATATGCATTCACTTTTACAATTAGTCCGTTTGAAAACAATCGCTTTTTGATTACTTTTTTCACTCCCTTAATGCCTCGTTGATCGATTTTAAAAGAATTCAAAAGAATTCAAACGCACTTACGAAAACTCAGAAGAGGAGTGAAAGAATCTCAAAGGAATTTCTAAAGACATTTTGGTTGAATTCAACAAAAATGAAAAGATGATAAGGAAAACTCAGAGAATCTAAAAAATAAAGTTTTGCACTCACTTTGATTAAATTTTTGAACTTTCGCAGTCAATTCTGAAATTCCGCCGCCCATGTTTTTTCTCTCACGTATCCCTCCAACGATATAATATCAGACGTCCCTCATGTGAACCAGTGCCTGAGAACCTTTCTGTTTTAAAACGAAGAGCACCAATGTGTGACTGAGGGGTAGCCTCGTTCGTTCATTAGCATTTTTTGTTCCTTTAAAGAAAGAGTAATCAATGGGGACATCACAAAGTTACCTACACTTGTGTAATTAATAGAAGGGTAGTTCGTTTGACTAGAGAGAGAGTGAGAGAGAGAGAGAGAGTGAAAGCGAAAGAGTGAGAGTGAAAAGAGGGAGGTACAATAACCATTAAGAAAATCGATACCTATTTGATCACCCTATAATCATAATCCTCCGCTTCATTGCCCCCAGGTTCTACAACCAGCAGGATGTTCTCATACGGCACGGTGACCTAGCAACGCCCGATAGCGACCCCAGAGTCGAGAGCCATCAGCGATCAACAAGCCTGATCGCTTCCCTTTCTCTAGACCTAAACCGATGAATAGGGTTTGAAAAGCAAAGGTTGTCACCATGAAGGATCACGGGAACGAAAACTCCTCGACAGAGGTGCCCGTCCGGGCGCTCAAGTCTCTGCTGAAAAAGCCAGGCCAGTCGAAGGCAAAAAGCCACAAAAACCGAGTTGTGATAAACGAGAAGCTGAACGAGTTTTTCGCTGCGGATTACATCATCCTGATCAAGGAGGAATGCTGTACTGATTATGAAGAGGAGTGCGATTGCTGCTGCCAAGAGCATGAGATGATCAGGCTTGGAAATTGTAAAGAGTGCAGAGCTGAGTTGAATCTCCACTTTGGTGGTGATGGAAGATTTGGAGATGGCTGTGAGGATGATGTGCAGGTTCAAAGGGAACAAGTGTTTGGTAGCGAGGAGTCGCTGGGCGAGGAGGAGGAGGATGAAGAGGAGAATGATGAGGACGAGGAGGAAGAGCCGGAGGTGATTGGAGAAGTGAGGTTGGAGGAAAAGAGAAACGTGGCTCCCCAGCGAAGTCAACACCAGCAGCGGGAGACGTTGAGCCCACCGGAGGGTTACAAGGACTTGTGCGTGGAAAACGAGCCAGGGAAGGAGCCGGAACACCGACTTGAGAATGTGTGCGCTGAGTGCAACTACTACCAAAGGGCGACAGGTGAGTCACGAGACTGAGGCTCGCATTTCAGACCCTGTTTCTATCCATGTCCGCTTTACTTTACTTTACTTTACTGCACTTTTCTCACCCATCCGTCTGCGTCTCGACTTCGCTATTGGTCAAGGACCCTGAAAGTACCATGGAAGTTCTCTGCACTTCTCTTCAGACTGAGTAACAGGGTTACAGGTTGTCAGAGTCTCTTACGACTCAATTTTTTCAGATATTCTAGTTACTCGATCTTGATGGATGCAGGCTTTTTAATAGCATTTATAAGTAGAAATATTTTGAATCCTAAAATATTAGAGACAGAGTAAAGTAAAATGTTCATTGTATATTGGACATAAGGTTTGTTCAAGTCCATAAAATTATCGATCATATGAATCGAATGAGTCTGGATAGGCAATTATTTGTCAATTTACCTCAATCAGCTTTTTGCTGAGTACACTCATTTCTCGCGAAGAAGAAATTGTTAACTGTCCTCTCTTTTTCTCCGTTTCATCACTCTCGCTTCGTTTTTACTGCCATCGGCTATAGAATCTAGATTCTAGAATCTACAATCTAGAATCTAGATTATAGATAGTTATCATTCAAACTAGGTTAGCAAAACTTGACTCTCTTAATCATCTCCTGAATAATTTTCAAGCAGAATTCCTTTTCTTCATGCTTGACATTTAAATCTAAATGTAAAAAATTCTCAAGGACTCATAAAAATTTCCGACTAAAAGTGCACTAACTAGGCCACGAATCAATAATAAATCTTGAGTTACCTATAAACCTTTACGATAATACTTTAAATCTTTGCAAGTAATTTTCTAAAATACTTAACAAAGAAAAGTATATAATATATACTTTACATTGTTTCGAGGGTACTATCCAAAATCGAATATAGTCCTTCGTTAAAACTTTCTTATATTCTTTGCATAATCTCGACTTCTGCTTTCAGGGAAGATAGCTTTATTCTAATTTTATTCAAGCAGAGAATTTCAATTTCATATTATAAAGAGGAAATCCTAAACCTCGCTTCATGCATAATTACATTTTTGTTACAGAAATAAGTCTTTTCCTTGGCTTCGAAAATGTGAAATGGGAAGTGAATTGGAATTTAAGTTAGACCTATATTGGATTTAAATTGAACTTTTAAAGATAAAGTGCTCACTTAAGAACAAATATTTATTGCCGGAAGTTGAGGATCGTAATTCGAGAAGTGCTATTCCTGTTGAATCAAATACTCTTAGACTGACAATGGGACTGATAGTTATATATACAAGACTATTCTTCTTCACTCTCACCCTTGTCGACTTTTTGTTGTCAAGGATCTCGCAAGTGCCATCGAAACCTTACCTTAGTCTTATTTCAACCACAGACCTCTTCTTCCGTTCTAACTCCCCCCTTTATTTATTTTTTCTTTACTTTTTTGAACTTCCTTGTCTTCCTTACCTTCGCTTTCATTATCATCGAATCGGTTCTATTCGCTTCGTTGCCACTGGCCATTGGCCAGTTCCTTCCGCAAGCTTCTGTTTTCATCAAAGCCAAGTGGGGTGGCACAGGGTCTTTTCCAAAATTACACTCGAGGCTCATAAAACTACCTCTGAGCTATAGGTATATATAGAGATAGAGGTATAGAGGATAGACTATAGAAGTATAAAACATTGGCGCTTCTTCACTCAAGCATTTTATACAGACACAGGTGGCCTTCTTTGTACCGAAATGTTTAATGAGCCAATTTACTTCGAGCCAGATTTCCTACTTCCGTCTGCTTTATTCTCGCCCGAATATAGTGTTCAACTTCCACTCTCTGCGTCCTGTTTCGTGGTTTAACTGCAGTTATGCTCGGAACGAAATATCCGGGTTGAAATGAATCAAAATTCAAAATTACGTAAACATTTCCCATAATTAAAAACGATAATTGTATTGAAATGAAGATTAGACCTTACTTTATTTAAAAATTGAAGGTTTAATATTAAATTCATTTTTTTTAATTTGCAAACTGGAATTAAAGATACCTTCCGTGTCATGTAAATCAATATTCTCTGTTATATGACCTTTTGCATATTCGAATAAAAATACTTTTTATAGTATAAATATTCATGATGTGAATATATGATTTTTTGTTTAAATTTTCATGTTTTGAGAGGAAAATTTTTCTGGATGTTTTTAAAACTGGAATGTTTTGAAATTGTAATAAAGTGATCTCGCTGAAAAATGAATATCAGTGTAGGTTTGCATGTTTACATTAAAATGTTTACATTGTAGGTTTTTGTTCCAAAATCTGAACTTAAAGGTTCCTTGAAGACATGTTAAAGGACTCAAACTTTGAAGTGGTAATTGGAAAATTTGTGATAAGAAAGCATCCTTAATATTGAATCCCTTTCATTTCAAAACTTTAAGACGATAAAGTGCTTTTAACTGCTTCACGTTTTATATGAATTTTCTAATTTACATACAAGCCATCAGGACTGAGTGCTTTTAGTTCTATAAGACATTCAAAATTACTAGCTTTTAATCGATAAGAAATTTCTCAAATGGTTTTGTGATTGTTTTTGATGAATTCCTGAGGTAGTTTAAGGGTTTTTTTCTATCTCAAGGAATTTTCCATGAAAAAGTGGAAAGGTGCTTCTCGGTTTATCTGTTATCAGACCCGTGCATGTTCTACGGTTCCACTTGTAGTTCACAGACTTTTTCTCAATGGTCCTTTTCCTCTCTTATCTTTATTTCATTACTTTTATTTCCTTTTCTACCTTTTACTATTCAGTAAATTTGAAACATAAAAAGTAGATTAGTGTTTCTTAACTTGTGTTATTAATTCGAATACTTTGGATAAGAGAATTTGAGCATTGTCAAATTCATTCTGTACTTTGATCCCTTTTAGTCGATTCTCTCTTGCATTTAAATTCATGATATTACATCCTAGCTTAGAATTATTTCTCTACTCACGAAGGATCTATTTTCTGCGTTATGTGATACAATGTGCATGGAACTTAAGCTTCTCAAGGAGATCCTTCCGTAATTAAAACTTCATTACTAAAAAACTTTACTTTTTAACTTCAAACTACTCTTCAAAAATTTTAAAAAGAATTCGTAGAACTTAATGGAATTCATTTTAAGAGATTTTCGAGACATTTCGTTAATTAAAGATACGAAAATACCTAAATTAAAAAAAGAATTCTGTATATTGGTCAATATTAATTTGAAAACGTAAAACTCACTTAATTAATGTGAACTTTAGAAATTAAATTAATTAATTGAATAGAAACTTTGAGTTCAAAATGTTAGCAAAGCCGCACTAATTCAAAAAGGTTAATTGGAAACACAAATATCAGCCAGCAACTTTCTCTTTAATTACAAACCCCCAATTTTAATTACATCGGACAAATTCAAACCAAATGAAAACTTTGTCTCTACAATCTCGTTAAAATAGATTAAATAACCGCTAAAACAGCTCCAGGTCGTCAGAGGATTAGTACAGCGATATACTAACATTGTGTATTGTTAACAAGGCAGAATTGAAAAGTTGATTAAACAAGAAACGAACACGACAATAATCTATTTGTGTAATGTCGCGCAAAGTATATATCTAAAAACATTAATGAAGGGTGGATTGGCGACAATATATTAAAAGATGATGTAAGAAAAATCATGACATTATAGTGTTAGTTCGATCATCCATATAAAAGGAACATCAATCGCTTAAGAAATAATCGAGCGTGTCCGTTAGATAACGCTAAATTGCGAAACAATAGCCAGACTCATTATGTGAGGCTATAATAGATGAAGAGTGTATGTAGTTGATGTTCTCAGTATGGAAATCGCATGAGAATCGAAGATCGTGTTAATTTGATAGGATGGAGTATATATAAGCAGGAAGGTGAGCGTGTAAATAGTTAACGAAGAAGGAGAATAGAAATTCTTATTGTTAGTCGAGGGTGTCTAATTCAGTATTCTTGAAAATTTATAATAGACTTCAAAGAATTTCAATTATAAGTTGCAGGATTCCATAGAACTTGAAAAAACGTGGGAGCATTTTTATTTGAATCAAATACAATTCCAGGGGCTTTGTTCAATATACATTGCTGAGATTTTCAGCGGCTTCAATCATTTTTTTTAATAAGAGGTTATTGCTAGAGCAGCTGGAAATTCTGGAAATTCGAATTTAATATTCTTCAATATTTTACACGATTTAAATTTTAAATCAAACAATTCCTGGTTTTACCTCTGCAGTATTAATTACGTTCAAAATCACAATAAATATTGAGAACTGCAGTATAGGATTAATTTTAAATTTGCTGTATACATTTCTATTTCTACCTCATGCAATGTCATTTTTTTAAAAATCCAAACAGCTAATTTCACTTTTTCGCTAAATCAAAATCCGTTTCTTTTCTACTTATGCAGATTTGGCTTTATGTAACCTGACCTAGTTCCTTTCCTTCGCAGAGGGTCTGAGGGCAGTTAAATTGTAATTTTCATGTTGTGACCTGTTACTTGCAAAGTAGGGGATTCGACATTTGGCTCTTTGCCAGGAGCACGTGTGGAAGTTATGCGAATAATTCAACGCTGTAATCGGTGGCATGTCCATATGTGCATTAGTAAACAAGAAGAGGCTTTAGTCATGTCCACGGATGCGTAGTTGCAAATGAGGATATTATACACGTTAGAAAACAGTGAGAGGGGGTGGTTGGTTAATGCCAAAAGGCGATAGGAATGAAAGAAAGAGTTCATTGTTCATCAAAAGGTTTTTTCAGAGATTTCACATGATTTCAAGACATTTTAACTGATTTTTAAAAAATTGAAGGAATTTATAGCGATTTAGAAATATTTTAAATAATTTAAAGTCAATTTCTTTAAATTTCTTAAAATTACTTAAAATATATATCTTGAAAAATTCTTTAAGTCACTTAAAACCTGATAAAATCCTTTAAGATGTCTTGAACTTTTTCAAAAATCCTTTGAAATTCCTCCTAAGTCATTTGAAGTATGTATCTTAAAATCCTGATCAACGCCAGGTAAATTTCTGCTAGTCAGTAAATAAAAATAAAATGTTTTGGGAACTTTGTTTTGATATTCTTAATCGAATATGAAGAAATAAAATAAAAAAGGTTCTTCGAACTAGACGTCGGCAACTTCAACCTAAATATTTATTTTTTCCATTATAAAAAAAAAAAAAATTTCGCCCTTTTTTGCTCTGTTGTGTTACAGAATGTTCAGAATTGCGACCCTGATAATGATTGGGTTTTGATTGTTCGTTTCGAATCTAGAGACATCCAAATTTAACATACTAATTATAGGAAACTTTCAAAGTGAAACGCTTTTGGTTTGAAAATTGTCAAAATTGAGCAGTTCTATATTCTGAGCATTTAAATTCACTGACATGCAATTAATTCGATTGTGAGATGCAGTGTCGTAATGGGAACAATTCTATTTATACACATGACAAGTGCACAACCTTGTTGACCTTCAGATATCATCTGTGGATGAGCGTCTAATTCAATTATCATTGTGGAAGGCAGTGAAACGACTTTCAGTCACACAGGCTTGTTGAAGAGGAAGAATTGATTCTTGGGTGGGTGTAACAAGCAGCTTAATTGATTCTACTCGCTTTAAGAATTAATTGAAACTCGGAATGTTTGATTGATTCAATTTACTTTCTTTTGAAAGTTAGAAATGATCTTTACTTTGTAAATTGACGATTAAAATAGGTCTTTTTCAGTTTTGTCAACTGGAAATTTCGAAAAGTTCTCTCTTTATTCATTTCCTGAAGTCCTTAAAATACATTCCCACAGAAAGGTTTATCTCTGATCAGTATTATTTTTTTTTTATTATTACTAGTTTGCAGCTCTTGCTCAGTTCTATGAAATATAAAATAGTAGCTTTGGGACGGAAAGGAAACTTGAGAACAAAGATACGTGCATTTACCTCGACATGCCTTTCGAGTTTAGAATATTTTTATATGAGAACTTTCAGTATTATGTGACTTTCACATGCTCTCTTTCTATTGAAATACGCGATTAGTTGTGTCCAATTTTCTCAGCGAATTTAAATCATAAGTTCTGATTCAATTTTTGGACCAAAGTGCGATCCGAACTGATGTTCATCAGAGCGATTTATTCCTGTTTTCAATATAAGCGAACTTTTATTTTTTTCTGATTGACAGGGCTGCAGATATAGTCAAATAATGAGCAATGGATAGAAGTTTCTGTCCGAACGTTTTGACAGTAGCTCTATTAGAACAAGGCTCTGCATTGGAAAACACGTTTACATTTTTCTCTCTATCTCTTTCGCTTATTCCCTTTTTGAATGACTAGCGTTTGCGCAACGTTATTGAATTCGAATACATTTGTACCAGTTTACGGAAACTGTCCCAATGCTTTATGTAGAATTTGTTTACCTTTTAACGAATCACGCAGTGGACGATGGCATTCCAGCGAATTGCATTTTACTGCCTACCAAATCCCAATCACAATGTAAGCTTTCCAAAAGCTCAAATAGCCTCAAAGCCATGTGAATTTTAGATATCAATGAGTATCTCTTTTTTGAAATACTGAAGTCGCATTGGTGAAATTATCCGCTACGATAATTTTCGATTATAACACTTCAATACTTGATGCATGCGCAATTTTACGACAATTTGGTGTGAAAAGATATGTTTGAATTGAATTTATAAACAGGATAAAAGGTTAAAAAGATGTTTTCTGAAGGAGATATTGTAAATTTTTATTTTTATGTTTTTGGATGCTTCAGAAACTTGGCAAAAACAAATTTGATAAAAAAAGAAAGCATCGTCTCTCTTTTAAGATTTTTATATTATGTTATATCGGGAAAAGGGATATGACGAAAGAGTAAGATTCCTTTTGTATATAGCAAACTCAATTTGTGCCATTGATCTGATTTCGCCATCTGAGAAAATAGGGTGACTTGAAAGACTTCTACTGATTTTATATTGTATATTGGAATTCAAATACAATATATATAACTAGCTTAATTTATTTCGAAGGCTTCGTGGCGACACATCACAATATAGAATTTCACATATATATTCATTTCTTTAAATCCGTTAATATATATCCAAATATTATGGAAAATCTTTTTAAACTCGTTGAAATATCAATAAATTCCTTTAAATCTCTGGAAATCTTATGAAACTTTTCAAAATTCTATATGAAGTAGCTGAAATTTATTGATGGTCTCAAAAAATGTCTCGGAAATCTCGCATACATTGTTGTTGTAAATCTGATTGACTTTTGAGTGACTTGAAATTCGTAAGGGGAAAAAAATATATATAATCACGCTCGTGTTTGTTTGCTCGTTCCATAAAATTAATCCAAAAACTTTCGAAATCTTTTAAAATTTGTGAAAATCTCTTACTATTCCCAGAACTCTTGAAATCCCTTAAAATTTCACAAAAATCTTAAAATCATAAATATTTTGAAATCCATGTTAAAATTCGTGAAAAATCTCTCCAAATTCCCAGAAACCTCTTGAATGGGCTAAAGTATCAGACGTCTATTCTGACGAAAAGTAATTTTTTGTTTTTATTTTAACTGATAAATATATTTGGAAAAAGATCAAAAACAACTTTTAGAACATTTTAATGTGATTTAAGCCACACAAACTTGAAATTCTTCACATAAAAAAATTTTCTTAAAACACATGATTTTCCTCCAAAAATGGAATGGGTCACAAATGTCACATTTAATCATTTTTATTCGTTTAATCTGAAAACGCGAGTTTCTGTGCAATAATTTTCAATTATATGGCTCCTACAAACTTTTTGTAATCTCTAAGAATTTCACGAAAACTTCGAAATATCGATTAAAATTCGCCGAAATCTCTTAAAATTTCTTAAAATTTGAAAAAAACATTTAAAATCCCTTAGGATTCTTTAAAAATCTCCTAAAATAAAATTAATATGATATTCATAAGATTTAAAATTTAAGTAAATCTTTTGCAAATCATAGAAATCTTTTGAAACGTCTTGAAATTCTACGATATATAGTTTATAATTTCTTCATCCCTTTAAAATTTTGTTATAATCCTTAAATTCCATAAAATCTTTTAAAAATCAACAAAATCTCTTGAATTCTCTTGAAATTCCTGGAAATTTCACGATATTTAAAATCCTTTTAGTCTTCTAAATTTTTTGAAGATCATGAAAATCTTTTGAAATCTCTCCATAAAATTCCCTGAAAAACTTTAAAATCTCTTAAAATTTCCAGAAACTCTTTGAGATTTTACAGTAACATTTTAAATCGAGTTAAAAATCCCTTTATATCCTTTAACAATTCGTCAAAATTATTAGAAATCTCATAAATGAAAATCACTTGAAAATCGTCGAAATTCCTTAAAATTCGTAGAAACCTCTTGAAATTTCTCTATAAAAAAGTAGTTCCTCTCCAAAAATTGTTCGAAAATCTTGCAGATATAATTGTTTTAAATCTGATTGATTGGCTTTTGAATGACTTGAAGTTATAAGAAACAAAACAAAATAATTGTTTTAGTTTCCTATTCTATTAAAAATTAATAGGTATATATTAGAGTAACCTGGTTTTATCACATCACTGCAACCTTGCGCATAATAATCGAGCGTTGCGCTGTTGATTTTATGCAACTCCCTATCCCTTGACTTTCTCTTTGTCGCGTGTGTATATCTCTCACATTTACACCAAAGTTGGCCGTGATGTATTACGTCTGTGGTCTCGACGAGTTCACCACACGGTGGAAATCACACCGGATGAAATTGGACTGAGAAAACCGAGGAAGGAAAGGAGATCGAATTCGCTCTCAACTTCCTCCTTCGTATTTTTGTCTTATTATGCCTTCAAGTTTTTTACGGGAAAATATGCATAATATGCACAAGTTTCCGTTAAAATTCAAGCGGTATAAGTTCTTCATGTTATTATATTATTGTCCGTCAATATATTATGCAATTGGATTAAAAATGAATGAATTCCTTTGATAAAGGGCTTAACAAAGGGCTTAGAAATATTGTGGAGTGCTTTCAATTTGATATACTTACATTGATGGAAAAAGAAAAAGTTATCTGAGTTATTGATCCTCGAGACTTTTTCCTTGTGAGAGATTAAGGTGATGGATTCGCGATGTATAAAGCTTAGCTCCCCAAAACTTTATTTCCTGAAGCAGCAGAGCGTCAACAGAAAAATTAATTTCTCGCCCTGTTATATAACGATATATAGCGACTGAACGAGACAAGAGATTATTCTTGAAGCAGACATTTATTTGCGAAACAAAAGGTGGTCTTTAATCGGAAAGCTCGCTATTTGTAACTGACATGTTTGCTAACTGCTCTATTTCTCATTCTTGGTGGGGAGTTAATTTATCATCTGATACTTTTCTTACAAATTGCATTTCTTACATATTCCAACAGCGTTGGTCCTCTTTATATATGTGCAGAAATTCTCCCATTTAACCCCTATTTAAAATAGAGTTCCAACAAGGATCTTGTCGGGATTTCTATTTTTCAATAAAAATATGTTAATATTATCCACGGGGCAACGATTGAAGATTTTTCCACGTCAAACTCTAACATCGCGTAAAATAGGGAATTTCCAACATTTTCCACACATTATAAAAGTAAATATGTACCATATATTTTTTTAAATCTCTCGAAATCGATTAAAAT